>JAPMUY010001311.1:30000-42500 GCA_026901105.3 Galaxias olidus
AGTGATGATCCCGGCCGTCGCTGATTAATGGACGCTCGTTGAGGAAGAGGGAGGACACTGGGGAAAGTGGTGTGTGTTGAGGGACTACCATTCCTGAGCTTAAAACGACAATCCATCTCTTTCTCCGTTTCTCTCTCTCGTTGCTCACACAGACACACACACACACACACACACACACACACACACACACACACACACACACTTTGGCCACTGCGCATTGATGTCCAGGCCTGTGTTACTTTTTGCCAAGCCTGACAGATGGTTGTGACCAAACAACAGACACATGATCTGTTCTCTTTGCTATCATCACAACCACACACACACACACACACACACACACACAATCTCCCTCTGCACTGTTTCATGGCTTGTCACCATCAAGAGAAATCGTCGCACTTATCCAAAAATATATGAAACAAGGCTTTGAAAAACGACACGGTTTATCATTTGGATATTGCACTTACAAGCGTTGAAAAGCCTTAACTCTTCGAAAGGAGTCAACGTAGAGGGACATGATGGATTATTTAAAGAAAGTTCTTGGTGCCCTGTGCTTGTTCTCTGTTCCTTTGCCAAGGCAGCAGCACAGAGCGTGATGCCTCCATGCAGAGGCATCTCGTTTCATTTCGGCATGCCCCATGTTCTATGTGGAGACTTTCTGAGACCAAGGTGCAATCAACCATACATCGTTATAGCCATTTGTATGAGGTCTTGGTTTTGAATTTCAGCATGCCTCTTGGATTATAATGACTATGGTTTTGAAATATATATATGTTTCATAGTTTCACGGCTCATTTGGATGTGACATGGGGGTGCAAAGGCTAAAAGGTTGATGGCAGAGAAGCCGATAGAGAGCGTGTAGTTCTGGTTTTCAACACTATTTTTGACCATGCTCTTTCTTGTAACACACTATAAGCAGTTTTTCGTTAAGTTTGGATAAAAGGACTAATTTACAACCACTTTTCATTCATGTTTTTCTGCTGTAAAAGGTTCAATAAATGTTTTTTGCAACTACATTGGAGGAGAAGTGTGCGTTCTAATAATCTAGTCAGGTTTCAACGTTTTTTACGGCATGGAACACAATGGTCGCTACATACATTCTCCAACTTTGATCCTTGTTGATTGCTTTCCCCGCCGGATTTGGAGATTACATTTCTTGACGTGTGAATTATTATGACGGACATGCTTTTTTTTCCAGAAATGAGTGGATTGTTTTCTTTCCCCATTCGTCTCGCTCCCACCCAGAGCGCCGATAACTCCGGCTCTGCACTGCCGCCAGTGTGACCTCCGCAGGCACGGGTGGAACAAACACTCCGCCAGAGACCACCTCTGAAGAGTGTGCCGACGACCGCCTCGCTCGCTGCGCACAAAGAGCACGCCTCTCTCTCCCTGTCGTCGCACGTGGACACCCGGAGCATCACCTTGGTCCCCCCGCGCAGACACGGAGGGGCGCGAGGCGTGGAGGCTGGGGAGGCTGCGTTCGCACACCGCGGGCCCCCCCTGCGCCAGGCGGGCGGGGGGTACCTCATCGGTCATCCTGACGCTGGGCGCAGCTATCGAGACCACACAGGAGACGAGGGATGACTCAAACAACCTCTCTGCGGACAAACAATGGACGCCCGCTGCAATCAGCTTACCACAGAGAATACTGCCGGGCATTGAATATTGCCTCTATGTGTGTGTGCGCACGTGTATGTGCGTGTGTGCGCGTGTGTGTGTGTGCGCACACGTGTGTGTGTGTGTGTGTGTGTGTGTGTGTGTGTGTGTGTGTGTGTGTGTGTGTGTGGTGAAAAATGTGTGTTAAGCAGAGAGGCAAGACAGAGAGAAAATGGGAGAGGGATGGGGCCATAAAGGGTAAGCTTCAACCTTGTCTGAAGTGTTGCACCTCTCCTCTCCTTTCCTCTCCTCTCCTCTCCTCTCCTCTCCTTTACTCTCTTCTCCTCTCCTCTCCTCTCCTCTCCTCTCCTCTCCTCTCCTCTTCTCTTCTTCTCTCCTCTCCTCTCCTCTCCTCTCCTCTCCTCTCCTCCTTTCTTCTGTCCAAACATAGTTTATTTTCCCTTTGCCCTCTCCCTTGCTTGTTACGCTGGTGTTATGAACTGATACAATTAAAATCACATCGTCATTCTTGTGTAAGTCACTGCTGCACTTCCTAAGGTGAGTGTATCCGCGTGGACGTGCTTCTGTGTTCCTAGAAGTGTGTGTCTCCACTGTGTGTGTTGTCTTCCCACGAAAACAACATCATGCTATTCACAGTTGACAAAACTACACAGACTATAGTGACTAGAGTACACACACACACACACACACACACACACTACAGTGGCTAGAGTACATACACACACGCATGCTTATGGTTGTTCATCGAGTCCGATGGTGACGTCCACCTTTGTTTTATCTGTGACTTTGGTGGCAGTGCAGTCCTATCCTGGACACACAGGTTCTGTTGCAGGTGGGGCATGTGAATGTACTGTCGGTGATAGCAGCAGCCATGGGTATGTTCTTCATGAGTCTACTCTGGTGTCTCCGGTCTCCTGTCCTCCTCCGTTGTGTGGGTTAGGGTTAGTATGTGAATGCAGTAGTGGTGTAATAGCAGCAGCCATGGGTGTGTTCCTCCTGAGTCTTCTCTGCAGTCTCCGGGTGCTCCTTTTCTCCTCCATTGGATGGGTCCCAACCAGTCACAACTGCTGCCATGTGTTTGGATCAGCAGCAACATCCTCCAGGTCTTCGAGTGTCATTTTGCACTTCCTCAAGGCGATCTTCATCTGGTCTTTGTACCGCTTCTTCTTCTTCTGCCCTCCAGCAGAGCGTCGCCCTTGTTGTAATTGGCCATGTATTACTCTGCCAGGCAGCCAATCAGGGGCCATCCTTCCTGCATGCCCTGGCCATCGTAGCTGGTGTAGTATTCCAGAGCGAGGCACACGATCGCACCAGGTCATTCCCAGGATGCGCTGAAGGCAGCGTATGTGGAAGTGCCCCAGGGACTCTGTGTGGCGGCTGTAAGTGACCCGAGCTTCACAGCTGTAGAGGAGGATGGGGCTGCAGATGGCGTGGTAGATGCAGACCTTTGTGTGGAGATGCAGATTTTCGTTTTTGAAAGACCAGGGTCTCCCAAAGGCGGCTGAGGCTCGTTGTGTTCGGTTCTGGACCTCGTTGTCGATGCTGCTGTCTTCAGAGATAAAACTCCCCAGACACACACACACACACACACACACACACACACACACACACACACACACACACACACACACACACACACACACACACACACACACACACACACACACACACACACACACACACACACACACACACACACACACACACACACACACACACACACACACACACACACACACACACACACACACGCACTCACAAACGCATACACACACACACACACACTACAGTGACTATACAGTGGTTAGAGTACACACACACTACAGTGGCTAACTGGCAAGCTAGCGGTACTCCTTTGGTCCCTTGTGCTAGCTGTGTAGAGGGCTGCTATAGGACAGCAGTAGTTACTTGCAGGGCTATCTGCCTTGGTGCCTGTTGGTTTGTCTGTATTTCTCTCCCTCTGTGCGTCTCTACATGTTCAAATCTCTTTGTATTTGTCTGTGTCCTCTGTTGTGGCCTGTTGGGACATGGCCATGGTCTGTTTCTCTCCTATGTCAGCTCACACATGTCAACTGTCTGAGTATGCAATTATCAGGTTAGCATTACAAAATAATAGTTCTAAACATCAGACTTTTCTTGAGCATCGGATTAATCGAAAGCATTGTCTTCAAATAATATTCTGAAAATGCACAGCCTACTGTTAATGTAAAAACATTTTGGTAAAAAAGACTTGTGGAGTCAAGATAACATTTTATCATCTCCGGTCAAAGACCCCTGCTGTACACCCATTTGATTCTTTGGCCCTCTGTGTTCCTAAATATCATCCTTTGAAAGTGAGATCTCTTTCTGTCGGGCGAGTTTGTACATCCCAAGTAGACCAATTAGAAGGCCCATTTCCCCTCTCTGTGTAAACCACCTTGAAGCACCTTTAGCTAGCTGGCAAAACCGCTGCCTGAGACACACACACACACACACACACTCACACACACACACACACACACACACACACACACACACACACACACACACACACACACACACACACACACACACACGCACACGTATAGCTCACCCTTCGTATTTGTGCTTTTTTCCCTCTCTCTCTGATGTGGACAATGTCACACCTCTCTCCTCCTTGTGTCTGGCCTGTTGTTTCCCTGTTCATTGTTCATGGAATGGAGCCCTCTGGCTGCCTTGGTGTTGGCAGAGGCACGCTGCGTGTTTGTGTGGGGAGTGTGTGTGTGTGTGTGTGTGTGTGCAGGCGCTTCAGAACTGCTGTGTATGTACACTGTTTTGGCAAGTAGCTCAGCGTAAAACAAAAAGAACCACAGAAGGGTGCAGAAAGAAAAGAGGGCGTCTGATAGAGAGGGACAGGGCGAGAGAGAGACAGCATGAGGGAGAGCCAGAGAGCGAGAGAGAGAGAGAGAGAGAAGAGAGAGAGGGAGGGAGGGAGAGGGAGAAAGAGGGAGGTAGAGAGAGACAGCATGAGGGAGAGCCAGAGAGCGAGAGAGAGAGAGAGAGAAGAGAGAGAGGGAGGGAGAGGGAGAAAGAGGGAGGTAGAGAGAGGCATCAGCATCACCCTCAGCATCATGCATTCTTCTCCTTTCACACAGAGGACAGCGTCCCCCAAGGCCTACTCCACATAACATCCTCAAGACATCCTCCTAGGCGTGTGTCATCCACCTAGTGTGTGTGGGTGTGTGGGTTTTATTCTCTGTGTGTGTGTTTTTTTCTTTGTGTGTGTGTGTGTGTGTGTGTGTTTGCCGAGCACGGCCCTGCTCCATCGCGGGCGTGCGAGCCACACACGTCACCCGGTGCACAATGCAGGCCCTGGGGTGGGGGGTGGGGGGGGGGGGGGTGTCCTCGTGACGAACCCAAAGAGAGAAGCGGGGAGCTCTTAATAAGTGGTCGGGGGGGGGCACGGGGGTCGCTGGAATATGCGGGGGAGGTATATTACACAGCGTCAAGTGACGGATGCTGTATGCAGATGTGACAGCGCGCCCATGTGCAAACAGAAACCTGCCCACCTCAGCTTATCTCCCTCCGTCAGCGCTAGGCAGCTACACAGACCCGGAGCGGGCAGAAAGGACCAGGCTTTTCTGGAGAGCGTTCCGCCCATCGCCGCAATTACGTTTTACTCATATTTCCAAAGGAAACGGGAGTGAGAATCCGGGTTGTTTGTGGTTTTCTTTTTCGGGCTTTGGCGCGTTGGTTACCGCGTCCACATCGTAATGGACCCTGTCACATGGCTCTCTGTATGATCTGCCTCCTCCGTTTCTACACAGATCAACCTTCCGGAGAGCTCCGGATGGCTGCCACTATTGAAAACAAAATGTGTGTTGGCATATAAGTGCCTTTAGTTAACAGCCAAGTTTTTTTCTTTATCACAATGTTTAATGTATCTAGGGGCGAGACTGCGTATTTGTGTGTAAGTGTGAGGTTAGTGTGTGTGAGTGCGCGCCGTATGGAGTAGTGAGTGAGTGAGTGTGTGCGTGCCTGCGTGGGTGTGTAAATGCCAGCCTGTCAGGCCGGGCGTGTCGGAGAGAGCAGGTGTAGAATGACGGACAGGTGTGACATTTACCTTTAGGTTTCTCTACCAGAAACCCCATCCGTCTTTGTCACACACACATACACACACACACACACACACACACACACACACGCACACACGCACACGCACACACACACACACACACACACACACACACACACACACACACACACTCAGGGCACACACACCCACGCACCACCTAATACAACCATTGACTGAAAATAATCTTCATGCTGGAAGTTATCACTCTAGTAAAGTGTGTGTGTGTGCGTGTGTGTGCGTGTTGTTGTGAGTGTGTTTTTGCTCTATGAAATCTTGTGTTGGGGTGATGTCCTGATATGTTCATTTCTTGCAGCGTGTTCTGGTATTCTCCCGTGGTGAAACACACACACACACACACACACACATACACACACACAGACGTTACGCCTGGTAGAAGCATTATTGCATTTCTCGTATCTCCGTCATAAGTAGACGTGGTTGTGTAATGCTACTATGCTACAATGTACTCCATATAATCACACTGAATGTCGTGTGATTTATAGTGAAGGCAGTATTTACTCGTCGGTGGTGTTTTCATGTTATTCTACACCACATATTACATAGGGACATACGTGTTTGAGTTTTCATGGACATGATTCCTTTTTCTTGAGGAATAAAAGTTGTCTGATCTCTTTGAAAAAGGTCCGGTGCCAGTGTCGTGCGTAAAACCCCATATAGAGCTCCATTGTGGCGGTGGCGGGCCGTCTCTGGCCTGTGGGTGGTATTACAGCCGGGGTACACGCCAAAGCCGCCGTTTGGAACGCGCCCGCCCAGGGGGAGCTACGGCAAAGCTCGTTTGGAATGCAGCCGCTAAGACAGCTAAGCTACTGGGTCTGACGCCACCACAATGGGAATTAGGGATGGATTTCACCCAAATCTGGGCCAGGAGGACTACGACCAGAGCCGGGCTGAGTGTGTGTGTGTGTGTGTGTGTGTGTGTGTGTGTTTATTGCAGGGGGGAGGGGGGGCGACGACTACGACAACGTTTATGTGTTAATGTGGGCGTGTCTGCATGTGTGTGGTTGCCAATCATCGATGGTTGAGAAGCACAGCCGTTTCCTACCATTTTCTTCGCTCTTGCCTCGCTCTTTTCTGCCTGTCTGTTTTGTTCCGCGTGTGTTAGTTTATGTGTGTGTTTGTGTGCGTGTGTGTGTGTGTGTGTGTGTGTGCGTGTGCGTGTGCGTGTGCGTGTGTGTGTGCGTGTGTGTGTGTGTGTGTGTGTGTGCGTGCGTGTGCACGTAAGGCGTTCATCCTCTTCTCCACACCTCCTCTGCGTCTCTTTGACCCTGAGCTCCCTGTCAGACACGTCATCAGAACGCTCACACTTTAACCCCTTCACCTCCAGCTTCACAGGATCACATGGAAGAGAGGGCCACTGCCTGACCTTCCACTCTCAGGGCACGAGGGGACAACCTGCTGCGCTAGGCATGGTCACATTTTGGCGCCCCACCTTTGTAATTTACTTTACTATACAGTCAGTGTATAAGCCTCAAGCAAGGGGACAGTTTTTTTTATTTGCGATTGTTGCAATAAATGTATGTGGGTGCCAAAGTAAAGGAGCACAGAGTCGAGCAAAGAGTCGAAAAAATCTCAAGACAACGGTATAAATGTAAGTTGAGATATAGAGGGGTGTGGCTTTGAGACGTCATTTCCCATGGTTAAGCCTTCTGGAGGCGTCGTGGCCTCAATTTAACGAAACATCCGGAACAGAAGGTGCCCACTTGAAAACCCCAATAACATATCTGCCTTTTGTTTATTTGACTTTCTAAAGTGCTCTTGTTGGATTATGGCATGATGAATATTATAACACCGTATCCTGTGCATTTTGAAACCGACTTGTTTCTGTTGCTATTGCATGTATTTCACACAATAGCCTACAGCAAAATCAATCCAGCACAGACAAGCACGCATAATACACTTGATATAGTAATCTTAAAATCAACTGGTAGCTTCTCTTCATGCTAGAGCCGGTCAAGAAATAGATTTTCAGAGAGGTGTTTTGAACCGGCCCTGAGGAAGTGCGACTTCAGACAGCAGAATAGTTTACCTGTTTACTTCTCGTAGAGATGGACTTATTTAATGGAATAAGTGCTTCCCTTCTTTCCATTCTCTTTCTTGTGCTCATTTTGGTCTGTTTAATAATGTGTTGCATTGCATAGGTTTTGAAAAAGGTAGAGGTATTCAATATATACTTGACGGTATTATTTAGGTCACAGAAACAGTCCCTTGAAGATCTTTAAATAGACAGCGTATGCCAAGTGACACTTGGTAACAGTCTGTTATTTCTTATGAAATGGAGATGACTCCAGCGCACATACACACACACACACACACACACACACACACACACACACACACACACACACACACACACACACACACACACACACACACACACCAGTAGTCGCTGCCAGGACACTTGCTTCCCCAGAGATTTAAAAGTGTGCCCCGTCAGGCCCAATGCTTCTCAATTCCATTTGAATACACCCACTCACACACACACGCACACGCCCGCGCACACACACACACTCCCATGCGGCTCCCTGTGTGAGTACTAGCAACGTTCACAGCTGAGCATGACTTATTTACCCTCTCCCTGCAGGGGTTGTGGACGACCTGTGGATTTATCCTCCACTGAATCTCTCTCTCCAGGAGAACAGAAGCCTCGCCGCCCAAATCACTCCGCAGCACTCACACTGACAGCACCAGCAGCACACCAGCAGATCCTCAGACCCACTACCGCGGGCGTCCAATCTTTTACACAACTGTATGTGTGTGCGTGTGTGTGTGTGTGTGTGTGAGTCTGCGTGTTTGTGAGCAGTGTGTGACTGCGTGTCTCCCCGCATGTCATGCCCGTGAAAGGGTGGATGTGTGTGTGTGGGCCGCGTTCAAATCAATCCAAACCTTTTTACACACCATCCATTCTCCCATCAGTACACCTCAACATGCAGGCTTTTCATCAGGAAAGGCTCTCTCCTGCCGTGCTTGTTTGGTGAACATCTTGTTTCGGGAGTGGTGAAACTCAACATAACACAATGTCCAACATCAGGTCTCTCGTTTTTTTTTACACGAGATGGGGGAAAGTAGGGGTTTGACTCTGGACAACGCTGTTGCAAGCCTGTGTTGTTTTTTTTTGAGGTTGCCTTTTGAAAGTTGACGGAGAGCACTTTGAAGGTGTGAGGGAATGAATCTTCTATGAGGTTCATGCCGTTTGTAGCCTACACACACACACACACTCACAAAGACAAAAACCCTGTGTGTGCAGTTCAACATGTTGAAATCCATTTGTGAAAGATATGAGGCGACGCCTCGGCAGTGCTAGAGCAGGCGGGCAACTCAGTCAGCCACGCTGGCTCCTACAACGGCTCCGATGCTCATTGCTGCATGCACACCGTACTCCTGCTTGATGCTTCGCGCCCACCCCCGCCCCAGCCTCCATCCAACTTTGGGTCTGTTGGTCGGTATCTGTGAGCATTGAACATGACTGAGCGGGAAAGCAATTCAGAGCAGCAGCAGACCTCTGACGCCAACTTTCAATGCATTACCATGTTATGGTAAAAAACAGTTAAGCATTATCAAAAGCTGTCCTGACTGAACTATTGTTTGTGTGGCTTGCTGACGGACATCTTCTCATAATCAGATTAACCCTTTGATGCCTCTTCTCCTTCTCAGAACATCTCTCTGCCATCTTCCCCCTTCTCTCTATTTCTTTCTTTCTTACTTTCTTTCTTTCTTTCGCTTTCTCTATCTGCCCCCCCCCCTCTCTCTCTCTCTCTCTCTCTCTCTCTCTCTCTCTCTCTCTCACTTTCTCTCTTTCTCTCTCTCTCTCTCTCCACTACATCTATCTCTGGCTCTCCCTCTCGACTACATCTCCCCCTCCCTCCCCCCGTCTCTGACTCACGCGTCTCTTTGAGGAGGTACCAGCCGGTCGAAATGGAGCCTCTGAGAGTGGAGTTATTCAAAGCCGAGGCCTAATCTATTCTTTATTAGCTTCCCTAAAGTAATTATTCCTCCAGAGGGAGCAACAGACCGCCAGGGAGGGGACATAAAGAGAGAGAGAGAGAGAGAGAGAGAGAGAGAGAGAGAGAGAGAGAGAGAGAGAGAGAGAGAGAGAGAGAGAGAGAGAGAGAGATAGAGAGAGAGAGAGAGAGAGAGAGAGAGAGGGGGGGGAGAAGTCGGGGGAACGGAGCCCACTAGAAGAGGAGACTTCAGAGAGAACGAGGTGTCAGCCCGGCCGGAGGAGTCGGCGCTACAGCCAGATGCTGCGGATTAGCAGGCACCTCCACCAGCCAGCCCAGGGGGGACCAGGGACCAGGGCCAACGGCTCTGAAAACAGCCCGACAGGAGCAGCGAGTGGCTGGGCTTAAAGAGGGGGGGGGGGGGGGGGGCTGCTAAATAAGGCATGGGGCGTTCTTTACCGGAGACGCCCCGTCGGGTGGACACGCCCGGGGACGCTTTGTGCACCTGTTGCGGGGGCCGCGTTGAGTTTCTGTCAGTGTGTTTTATCTTGCTAGCGAGTCAGCGCACTGTACGGCCGGTCTACTTTACTCACTAGGCCAGTGGGACAACACACAGCGAGTGCTTTCCAGAGGCGGACCGGGTCGTGCTATTCTTGGCTGGGTGAACGCGGTGGCACACTGCACATGGACGGGCTTTAGACTTTAGACGATGCTAGAACGACATGCCGCCACTCAAAACGCATCGCAACTCACTAGGACCAAAGCTACTTCGAAAGACTAACGTTTCGTCTACTGGCACTCTAAACTCGGTGTACTGGGCCGTACCAGTCAGCGTCGATATCCTAAAAGAAATAATTTTATGCTATTATATTATTATGCTAAAATAACCGGCTACCTGCGTACGGGGCACAGTCTCGATCAGGGCGAAAGCTTGGGGGCGCTCCGCCGGGCTCGTTAAGTGCAGCGAGCGTTCACGTGGCCCGCCGCTGTCGCCGGACACCTCGGCGACACGTCCAGACCGGAGAGGGTGTGAGGGGAGGACGGAGGGACGGGGAGGGGGAGCGGGGGAGCTGTGTTCTCCGCTCCGTCCTATAATTAGTCCCTGCCATCAGGCCTGTGTTCTATAATGAACGCCCTGCGGGGACCGCCATGGTCAAAGTCACTGGGAGAGGGAGGGGGGGAACGGGTGGAGGAATGGAAAGAGCAGAGGGAGGAGGGAGGGGGTGGAGAGAGAAGGGGGGACGGAGCAGAGCGGGTAGAAGGAAAGACAGCGTGTGTGTGAAAGAGAGAGAAAGAGAGAGAGACTGAGAGAGAAAGAGAGAGAGAGTGAGAGAGAGAGAGAGACAGAGAGAGAGAGAGAGAGAGAGAGAGAGAGAGAGAGAGAGAGAGAGAGAGAGAGAGAGAGAGAGAGAGAGAGAGAGAGAGAGAGAGAGAGAGAGAGAGAGAGAGAGAGAGAGAGAGAGAGAGAGAGAGAGAGAGAGATACAGAGAGCAGGGCACAGAAGAGAGCATAGCAGGGAGGCACAGTGGGCCTGCACATGCATAATTCTCCCATCGGCCCCCGTCCATAAATGAGACAGCTCAGTGGCTAACCGGCAGGAATTGTATCTCTCCAGTCTCCACCATACATCATGCTGTCTCCTCAACACCAGCAGAGCCAGCTTAATCCCCAACAACCCCCCCCCCCCCCCCCAACCATCTCTCCTTCCCCCTCTGGACAGACAGGAGAGAGAGGAGAGAGAGGAACAGGGACAATCATTACGGGTCCACGTCCTGCTGTGGGAGGAGATACGGTACGTTTCTGTGAGTTCTTTCTTACTGTGCTGGATTTGATCCTGCTCTTCACATGCAAAGCGTTCCATCTTAACCTCTGCTGTTTGTTGTTTGTTTGTTTGTCGTCTGGTGTGATTGCACATAAGAGTTGGAACAATGGAGGGAGAGAGAAAAGGAGGGGACAGCTTAGCACAGAGATGGTGCCTGCACGTTGTACCGGTTGTCATTTTCTCTCGTTCGCTTCTTCTCTCTTCTCTGTGCTCTCATTGACTCGCTCTTTCCCTCGATGATGGTGTGTGTGTGTGTGTGTGTGTGTGTCTGCTGGGGTGTGACTGTCCTGCTCTACTTGACTAATGAGCTGGTGTTAACTGCAGAGATGTCAGGAACCCCCTCTGCCTGCGCTTGACCCCGACACTAATGTGACACACCAAGCACACACACACACACACACACACACACACACACGCACACACACACACACACACACACACACACACACACACACACACACACACACACACACACAGTCACTTGGGAGTGTTACACGGTTCGTTAGCTGGAAAGCCTCACTGCAACTGGAGGAAGCTAATCTTATGCCTCAGTGGAGGATCTGGTTAGGGGTAACGTAAGCCCGGGCTGAAAAAAGATCCACGGCCATTTGCAATAAATAAGAGAGAGATCCAACGCATCACACACACCGGAAACCAGCCTTGAGATTCATCTGACAGAGATTCATTCCCTTACCCTTAGACACACCCTGAACAGGGCAGACACACCCCTTTCACATTGCCAGGCACTCTCCCCTCACACATAGGGCACACACACACACACACATACACGCACACACCTCCACAAATTCACATTTATTCAAGAGGGGCTTGCCAATCAAAAAGCCCGTCATGAAGTTCAGGGCCAGTGAAATACCAGTGATAAAAGCCCGCGGCTGCGCCAGGCCCGGGTGGGCATGCTAGCCGGTAATAAGGTGTCACGTCAACTGCAGCCTGATTGGTGAAAAGCCCCGCTCTGTCAGGGGGAGATGAAATTTACCACCCGGATTTGGGA
>JAPMUY010001311.1:47500-50000 GCA_026901105.3 Galaxias olidus
GTGTGTGTTTGTTCCATTATGAAAGAGGTGTGGGAGAGGTTTGTAAACCAATGAGCCAGTTAAGCCTCAGGAAAAACTCTCCATCTCTCACGTGCCCACACACACACACACACACACACACACACACACACAGGCGCATGGCAGACACCATCAGACAACTCTCACAGTAACTCGGGCATCACTTTCATCTCCATCCAAAGATTGCCCCCGCTATCCCCTTCCCATGCTCCTGTCCTGCCTCCCCCCCACCCCTCCCCTCCCCTCCCTCCCTCCCTCCCTCCGCCTGCTGTTCATTCAGGTGTGAGTGATGGAGGAGTAGCCCACCCCCACCCCACCCCGCCTCCCCGTAGCCCCCCCCCCGCGCCCCCGCCACTCTCCCGCCCGCCTACCTGCCGTTTCCAGATGGCTCCACCACCTGCCTCCAGCAGCCAGACAAAGGCTGCAATTACCCTTCCTGTCTAACAAAGACGCGCTCGCTCACACACACACACACACACACACACACACACACACACACACACACACACACGCACGCGGGCGCGCGCACACACACACGCACTGAAATACTTACGCACGCGTCCTGTTGGACGGAGATCCGCGCACAAGCCCCCACACGAGCGCACGCGACACTTAGCTGTTTAACGAAGACACGTAAAAAATTTCAAAACTGCGGCTGCCATGGAATGTCACGCGAAGGAATCAGCAGGTTATGCGTCATCCTCAAACGGCGTGCACGTGGCGTCAAAGATATAAACAGCATCCTTCAAACTTAATACTACCGTCGTTTGCTTGAGAGGACATTGTTTGAGTGTTTCCCCATTCAGCTTCTCCTTAGGCGTGCCCTCCGTAGCGCGTTACACGACAGACTGCCTCCCCACAAACAGGCAGAGGCACCGACAGCTGTCGAGGAAAGCGTCCCCCCCGACCCTCCGCCCCCTGCCCGCCACGTCGCACGCGACCACGCCCATCCCTGTCCATCACAGACGGCCCAGGTTTGGCCCCGGCTTGACGCATGACATCCTTAGGTGTTTGCTTGCCTCAGCAAGCCCCTCCCCCTCCCCAGCAGGTACACGCCCCCGCTCACCTTCCCCCATCTGTTCTGTACACAGCGGATTCACCGAGAGACAAAAAGGAACTGGGAACACACGCCACACACACACACACACGCCACACACACACACACACACACACACACACACACACACACACACACACACACACACAATCAAACCGACGTGCATCAAACCCACTCGTGTTCATTTACTCAACTCAGGGGAAACAAAAGCTCGAGGGAGATTCACACAGAACTTGCTGGGATCCCGTTTCAAAGTAGCGACGGCGGGATGATGAGGGCGGCGTGCGCGGTCGGAGCGCTGGGATCCAGCTCGGAGCGTTAATCACCCCAGGTGAGCACGAGAGGGGCACCAACAACCGGGAAGAGACGGATATGTGTTCCGGGGAACAAAGACCAACCCACGCACGTGCACGCACACACACAGGGGTAATGGTGGGAGGAGGATCAGAGGTGTGTGTGTGAGAACTAAAAGCCCCTGTCTTTTATGACTTGATGACGGTGATTATGCTGTCCTGTATTGTGACTCTCACCACGCGTAAAGCATTACTGACTGACTGGGAGAGCTCCCTCCACTCATAATTAGGCGTGTCATTGACTATGCATGCGTCGCTGAGTGTGAGTGTGTGTGTGTGTGTCTGTGCTCGAGTTCCGAGTTTGCAACGTGCGGCGCGTGTGTGTGTGTGAGTTTGTTTCATTAACGTGTGGGTGGCTTCATTGTGTGTGTGTGCGTGTCTACGTGTGAGTGTGTGTGTCTGTGTGTGTGTGTGTGAGAGAGAGGCAGAGAGTGGTGCCCAACCACCGCTCATAATTACAGCTGTGATTGACAGATGTAATAAACAGCATCTAAGTGACACCTACGGAGTCACGTTGCCCCCGGCGCAGAGAAATCAAACAGGAAATGCAAAAAGCCAGAGTTCTAAAATAGCACACCCCCACCCCCTGCTTGATTTCTTTTTTTATTATTGTCACCCTGGAAATGAGATGGCAGACGCATGCACCGCTGTGCGATATGATATGACAATTATTCGACTCGGGGAGATTGATTTGGAGGCTTTTTCTCTCTCCGGCCTCCCCGCTGTTCCGGCTCTCCGGCTCGCCGCTCCCTCCCTCCTCTCTCCGTGACCGCGGCAACTAGCCTCGTCGGCGGTCCTCCCTTCTGTCCCCGATCCTCCTTCATTAACTCACACCACCCCCTCCTTATTTCACCGTTTTCCTCTCTGCTTGTTTCTCTTTCTCCCCCGTACCTCCCCCTCGTTCGTTGACTTTTTTTTTTTGCTCTTCCTCCAGCCCCTCTCTTCCTAGCGCTCCTTATCCCCCCCACTATGTTCCTCCTTGGTATTTTCGGTGCTTTCTCTCCGTGAATCAGTGCCCCTTGTGAAATATCAGCCATTACAAGGGTCAGGGGTTGCCATTAGCATACAAATG
>JAPMUY010001311.1:55000-77500 GCA_026901105.3 Galaxias olidus
CACACACAAACACACACACCCTCACAGCCTCGGTTTGGAGGATGTTGTTCGAAGGGAAGCGCTAAAGTAGAGCCAATCAGGCCTAGCCGTCCCCCTGTTGCTGTAATCAGCGGTGACAGGCAGGCCAATTACATCCGTTAATCATGTAATATCAATTATTCCCCCTCGCCACACACACTGTCATTACCCTCCGTCGCTCTGTTTGACTAGAGCACGCACACACACACACACACACACGGAAATCGACACACGCTTACACAGATGACGCACGCACTCTAACACGCGCACAGAAGCACTCAAATACAACAGATGGCTACACGTTGAGACGTGCACTAAATAGGAGAAAAAGGATTGTGGAATTGTGAAGACAGCTGAGATAAATGTATCAACTGCCTCAGCAGTCCTTAGATATTCAGAGGGCTTCTTGTGTGCTTCAGACGTTGACATTTTGTGACAATATCAACAAGTGGGTGACGTAACGGGGGGGGGGGGGGGGGGGCTGGATGAAACGCGCACAGTCTAAAACGGGAACGCACTATTTCCAAACCCCGTTTCCCATGACGCACCGGACCTCACGACAGGCCTAATTTTAAACGTCCTCCCAAGGCGGGAAGAACTGTCTTTTCTGAGAAGTTGTCGGAACAAAAAAAAACGCGCATGATCCGCAAGGCGATTCTGCATCTCCTTTTCACCTTGAGCCGAGTCCCAGAGTTATAACTCAGTGCGCTCTGTCAGTACCCATGGCTCAGCAGGAACAATGTGTACCCGGAGCTTTCCCTTTGGACCTGAAGGCACCGCCAGACAGGGGTATGTATCCAAGACTTTTGCCATAGGACCCTGCTCCACTCCGACAACTCCATTATGGGAAAATCGATGGGGGGCCAAAATCCCACCAAACCGCGACAGCAAACAGTAATTCTACCAAGCAAATTGAACTCGCGATCCAATTCCGTGGGCAGATTTGATGTGTTTTCTGTGGGCCCGGCTGCAGAAATTAAATGGGAGCCAAAATGCAAATGAGGAAACACTGTAGGCCACGGTCGCAGGAAATCCATTTGCCCCTAACAAAGATTGGTCGCAGGATGGTTGGTGTCGCGTCACTGTTTTGTTGTACTTTTGCAATATGGGACACGGTGGCTGGGACTTCTCTGTTTGTCGCTGCCAGTCACGGACAAAAAGTACAGATGCGTATATAACAACATGAGTCCGTTTATTCACGTGTCTTTATGCTTGGTTTAGTGATTCTGCCACATATGATATATTGCATAAGAGTATTACTAATATTACTTTCAATAAATGTCTGTATTTTGGATGTTATTCATCATTTGTCATTTATGTGGTGGTGGGTTAGGTAAATGTTAGTGGGATGCATGTTATACTTAGTACTGAACATTGTACATGTGTTGTAGGAAATGATAAAATATAAATAAAAAAGGCATGTCTTTATGCTGCTTCCTGGTACAATTTCTGTCAACCATAAGGAATAATGTCAAACCGAAAAGGAACAATGAGTCAGTTTAATAATCAATTATAGAAACCTCTTTTGAATCTCATTTCCATCACGGATATCTTTGAGATGCAAAACGTTGGCTATTCCCAAGAGAAAGAGAATGCACATCATCAACTCAGCAATAGTTTTTTATAGTAAACACTGAGAAGAAATGGCTTGGTGTAATTGCGTCACCTTGGAAGGCATTGTGTGGGGAGGAAAGACACAGAGAAACACCGCTCTTCTACTTCTCACACAACCCTGATTGTACAATCCCTTTACAGTGTGTGTGTGTTTGTGTGTGTGTGTGTGTGTGGGAGCGTGTTTGTGTGTAGGCTTTAATGTGAGTGTGTGTGTACGAATGACAACTCGCTGGAGTTCCACAGTCCGTGCACACGGCAATGATGGCTTTTTCTCCAATTTGCGGTCGGAGCCCAAATTCAATTAACCGGCCATTGTTTTGGACTAATGAATCAGTTTAAAGTGAAGTGCCCTCTCCACGAGTCAATTAAACCCATAGAAAGACCCCGCCATTGTCTCCCACTGCTGTAGGTAATTATGGGGCAAGGACTGGGGCCCGTCACACTGTACGCTAGTTCATTCACACACTCTTGTCCGTCAACTCAAGTGATTGGTGCATGTACGTACTGACTGAAAAAAAGAAGAAAAAAAAACTCCCAGCAGCCTTCTGAACGCCGGGTGTTCCAGTGTTTGTGTTCCTCTTTTAGTGTTCTATTGTTATCTCATTAGCATATCCCCCAGCTCCCCCGAGAGGGACCTGCGATGAATCACGTTGTGCCTGGGCGTAGTCGTGTGTACACAGGGCTGTCTCAAGTGTATCCTGGCTGCATGTCGAGTGCCAGGGAGAACAGAAGCCCTGGGAGCGCGGGCTCGCGACTGGAGATGACAGCGTTTAATGCGCCATTTGGCAACGACAAACACACACACACTCTAGCCGCATTCTATAATAAACCATTTGGCAGTGAATCTCTGCGTCAATAAGTACAGGAGGCGGTATTGGCGAGAGGTCAGGAGTTCGTACGGTAATGTATTTTTGTGCCTTTGCCACCTGCTAGGTAAAAAGGAACAGATTTCAAGGCCTCTTAAAGCAGGGTTGGTGAACCTTTTTTCTATAAAGGGCCATGGGCAGATTTACAACATCCATTGGGGGCCACACAACAGGACAAACATAAATGTGTTTTCTTTTATTGTTCACTTATGTTACAACATGAAGATGCTAGGGTGCAACTATTATTAAATAAAAGGGTTCTCAGTGGCTCTCTAATCTTAGTCCAACTGCCAACGGATTCGATTAATCAAATAAACAGATTTACAATGGATATACAATATAAAATGAGTAAGCCATTCTAATTGGAATAGAATACAATTCTTTACATATTCAATAACAATCTAGTATCAGTGCTGCTAATGTATGAGAGTCATGCAAATGACCCTCCTCACATGCTCTTATGCCACACTATATTTTTCGCGCATTCACGCAGTTGCTTTTGGGAAGCGTAAACTGCTATTGCAGACCATTGAAAAAAACTCAAAAATGCCTTATACAAATACCCCAGCACTTGCGGAATTGAAATTGGGGAAAAAATCGGACAGTGCTTTACTTCTGCAAAGTGGGTGACTGCAGTCAGAGCAAATTCCAGTCACATACTGTCTTTGTGCAAGCCTTAATCAAGATGTACCTGCCACCACAACCAGGTACCAAAGTGCTTGGCGGCAGCAATTGAGCATAAGCGGAAAATAGCTAATGCCCTGCCTATTGGATTAGAGGGCGATTCACACCTCATCATCTTCGTTAAAATGGGAGTGTACTGATGGAAGGATTACAAGTCAACACAAAGTACAGCACAGCTACGGAAAGCTTTTGGAACGTGCTAGCTAACATCCGAGCGTCCCGTCGGAGATCCCAACGACTGACTTAAGACCAGACCTATTAGTCTGCTCGAACACACACCCAACTGTGTCCCTTGTAGAGCACACGGCTCAGTGGGGGAAAAAAGTGCTGGTTGAGGGAAACAAAATAAAGAAACGTTGCTATAGTGAATTACAGCCGCCAAGGCCGAGCAACAAGGATGGTGAACAGAAGGTGTGTACTGGGAATTTGGATTCCGTGAAATAGGGATTTGCGGCGAGGACTGACGCCAAATCCTGAAAGCACGTTCATGTGTCCGGCACACTTTAAAGAAGTAGCCAGTGGCTGTGGCTAAAATAGAAAGATCCAACCCGACGTAATAACATCAGGCCAAGACACCAAGGCAAAGAGTTTCCTACCTACCAAACAAGCTGGTACAAGCCTGAAGAAAAAGATGGCATTCCAATGGTAAGTTTCTTGCTGGGCAGGGTTATAAATGTCAGCAGGAATAGACTAGGGAATGATAGCAAAGGCAAATGTACTACTGAAGGGGTCAGTTAGAGCAGGCCAGCAGGAATAGAATTAAAACATATTCCCTTTAGGACAAAAACTTTGTTTCCTGCTGAGTGGGCTATTAAAACCACCAGGAGCAGAATAAAGGAGGTAGGCTTTCCTGCAAAGCGTGCTTTTGCCAGGAATAGCATAGTGATATCACACAGTTTAATAAAGCCTCTTTTTCAATTTAATCTGGCGGGATCTAGAGCAGACGTAGAGAGGGTTGGTTCTTAGGCAACAGAGCTCATCGTTAAACCTTGTGGAGAGGTTGTGGGCTCAGTACAACGAAACTTCCAGGAAGGAAAATGCTCTCTTGGTAGCCTCAAAGACGGATATCTACTCTCAATCCAAATGTCTTCTAAATATTATTTCCCTAAGTGCTCATTTTAGATTATTGCTATTAACACTGTAATCTGTATTTTGAAATTGGGACTTACATATAACATACACAAAATAAGGGGGTAAGTGCACAAGGTGCTCAGAAATCATTTGACTAGTAGCGATGTTAAATTTGGCAAACTTGAGTTTGTGTTCTTGTTGTGTGTGTCTGTGCGTGTTTGAGCGTGTGCGTGTGTGTATGTGTGAGTGGGTTCAAATGGCACACTGAGACCGTAGTAAGGTGGTAACTCTGAGAGCCTGTTTGTTGCCTTGGAGACCACTCCGAGAGAAAGGCTCTCAAGGCTCTCCTGGAATCATTAGGAGGCAATGAGATAGCTGTCAGTCACTAGCGACACACACACACACACACACACACACACACACACACTCACACCAATTTGGATGATGTGCCACAGACATTCTGCCAGCTTCATAGACATTTTTCATATTGCCAAGTCATGTGATGTCATTTCTCTTTCTCACACTAGATTTTGCTCGATCTTTAATCTAGTGGCCTAATGAAATGCCTTCCATTGAATAAACAAAAGGTGCTTATAAATAAGGCATACAAAATCAGGGCCGGATGGCTCAAGGAGGGAGGAGGTTTAAATGAGGTGCAACGGCAAAGACAGGGAGAATGGGCAAGAGAAGAGGAAAAGAAAAGGAGAGTGAGGGAAATCCATCGACAGGGAACCCACCTCGGCCTCCCATCGATCAGCTAAATGAGAAAGTTCCAGACTCCGGAGAAGTCCCCTACTGAAGTTGAGAGAGGACAAAAGTCAGGCAGAGAAAATAGTCAAAGGTCAATGACCAAGACCAAATGTATGTATTTATGTGTAAGTATATATATATATAGTTACGGCCCCAGACACATGATCTTTGCCATAGTTGTGTATGTGTGTATTGTCCTTTCTTCTGTGTCTACACTGTCATTCACTCATTTAGGTATCTAATCACCATCAATCAACCCTCATCAGTGCCCCTTTGTCTGGCCAATCATAATCTCCGCCAGGGTGCATAAAGCCTTCCCCACACCTTCCAAGACAGAAGGCAATCGGGAATGGAGTGGAAAGGGAGAGAAGAAGAAATAGAGCCCCTTATAGAAAGAGCTATACAGTGCTACTTGGTGTGTGAGCAGTTTGTGTCTCTGTCTGCATTGTGCTCAACCTCAGGGTTGAGCCAGTTAGCTATTTTTGTTTAGTTTCCCATCTCTGGTGTTTCACCGTTGACCGTTTGTTCCTTTGTTCAGTCTGTACACACTAAACACGGTTTAGTGTTTTCGTTAAGGTTTGTGGGTTACACGCCATCGAACTATAAATCTGGAAGCCGCAAGCCTCACGGATTCAATGCAAAGGCGTTGATGCCAAAAATTGCTCTCTCAGACTTCTTCGAAAAGTGTCAACTTCCGGCACCGAGACGATTGCGTGCATGCCACGCGCATAGTCGCGACCAGCACGGCCACGGAAATGACGTCTTAACAGTAGACTGCATACATTTCTCATGGCAATGAGCAGTGTACTTTAACCATCTTAGCTAGCCACTGTATCAAGTCAATGCATGCTAGTTATTGATTTTGACAACATGGTCAAGGTAGAATAGTGGAGTAGTAATGGTGGACTTACTGAACAAACTGCCAGCCACATCCCATGGAGGACTGGTAGAACAATTGTAAGCTGAGCACTCGTCATTGCTTAATTTCCAGCTTACTAAACTAACCTAGACATGAAAAAACAACTCGACCGGTTTTAACAACTAAACTTTAGACTAGCTTGTTATCTCACATTTGGCGCTAACGCACTACGTGATGTCGACTATTATGCTATAAACAGAACATATTGCAGAAGTGCTATTAGGCTAAAGATAACAGTTATAGCTGTCAATATTTATATGTATATATTTATTTTATCAAGTTACATCAAGGTTTATTTTGTTTGTAGGTGTATTTTTAGAAATGCATAGCATAGAATATATATTTATAGCATAGATTTAAATAAAAACCAATCTGCTGTATATGGATAACAGTAATATGGATGCACGATGCAGTAAAATAAGCAATAACCTTTATAACCAATGACAAGCATTAAGCTTTGGGTGTGCTAGCTTTATTAATATATTATGATTCCTGTAAACACATGCAAAACAATGTAGCTTCAATATCTTCAATTACATTTAATGCAGTCTCATAACATATTGACCAAGATCATTTGTGAATACAATGTAGCCCAATTCAATCAGGCGATTCATTCAAAAACATAAACCAGTGGCTATTTATTTTCTAAATTAACTGCACCTCGGTTAGAAATACCTACACTGACAATGCGAAAACCTTGCGTGACACAATCACTGAATCAGAAGCTATCAAGGCTTATAATAAACGTTGCAATCACAAACTTATTTACCCATCTGCCATGTTGCTTTTCTCGCTCGACCACGACGTCAGGAGCATGCCCTTCAGCACCCGAGCACGAGCGTTGTGACGTCGAATATAACACTTAATAAATATATTTTTTGTAGCATGTAGGGAAAATTTAGGCATGATCCCTTTATTTAAAAAGAAATCGGGGCCCATAGGTGATCCTCAAGTTCACTGATTAAAGATTTTAGAAATTTGATTTAGAGCTACGGTGAATCGAAAGAAATTACGTCTGGAACCCGCACTCCCCTTTCTCACCAAAGGGGGCAGCATTTTAGCTTCAACTCTTGACTGTATCGTCGCAGCCCTGTTACAGGCACAGGATCAGAGGGGATAGGAAAGACGCCCCTGGGTATACATTGTGCATCATGCAGTATACCATTTATTATCTAGTTTATTAGGAAAGGAATGAGTGCCGCCACATGTATTTTACGTTGAGTTTAATTAGGCAGATTCGCCCTTTTGTTATTTGCCTTTTGTTTGGCACCGTTCGTAGTCCTCTTAGACTACCTGTGACAAGATGTGAACAAACCAATTTTATTCCTAACTACCAGTCTGTTCACTCGTGTACCGTCCTTATACAATCACTTTGACCTGATGTTAGTCTTTACCGCCACCTAGACGAATACCGTCTGGAAGGAACGTAACATATATAATCACATGAAGATGCACGTTCACCAGTGGACTAGCTTTGCCTATCTCTGTGAAGGGTAACGCCTCCAGAGAACACTGGCGTCCGTCATCCCTCCTTCCCGTACCCTTGATGTGCGCACACACAGAGACAGAGGGCAGCTCACTGCGGTGGACATGACGGATGGACACTTAATCAGATGGATTACGTGCGCCAAGCTCAAATTGGACCGTAGCTATGTGCTGGATGTTAATGATTACAGGGGACCACTGCGAATTTCCAAATGCAACAATAATCATGTGAGGACGGGCCAGCGTGGTTGTGTGTGTGAGCGTGTGTGTGCGCGCGCGCGAGAAAGAAAGAGTTGCCCTACTAAGAGATAAATCAATGTACCACATAATTGCTTGACTGACCTTTACTGATAAGAAACGGGAGCCCTTTGAAATCTCTATCAGTCTTTGTCACTTTGGCTATCTCCACCTCTCCTCTGTCTCTTGCTCGGAGTCACACACACATACACACACACACACACATGTTACACACACGTGGCCATCGCCACGGCGAACCCCAATGGCGCTGAAATGGTTTTCAACTGAACCTTTTAGTGGGGGAGCCTCCCACGCAGTTCCACCAGAAAATTGGATCAAATTGGCAATCCACGGTCATACTGAGAGAGAGATGCGAACAAGTTGCTCGCCATGACCCGGTTCAGTTTGGGGCTGTTACTCTGCTGTGAAAGTACGCCTCGATAATGAGGCTGGATCCAGTCCTGTGACTCCTGCACCAGCTGGAACTTGGCGGCCCTGCCTGCACGACAACAGTCTCCAAGGTGACTCGTAGAACAGTGATGTCATACTATCCCCCCCTCTCTCCTTTCCCCTCTCCTCTCTCTCCTTCTCTCCGCACCTCCATCCGTCTGGGTAATTCCACGCTGGTTTACTCTCAGACTGTGCCAAGTCATTCTCTGTAATGGGCCAGTCAGAATAATGGCTCCTCTGTTTGACACCTCCTCCCTCCGTCTCTCTCCCTTTCCTGTATCTGTGTTTCACCCCTCCTCGCTCCTTTCTCCCTCCTCCCCTCATTCCCCCTGTCCTTCACTCCCTTTCTCTCTCTCTCTCTCTTTTTCACTTATTCTTTTGCTTTCCTTTGTTCTCCCTGGCCTTTCTATTGTACTGTTTTCTCCCTCTAACCCCCCCCCTCTCTCTCTCTCTCTCTCCCTGCCTGCTTGGCAGTTTTGTTTTCCACTGTGACGTCTAGAGGGCTCCTGCAGGCAGGGAGGGAGCAGGCGCGGAGCAGGAGGAGGAGGAGGAGGAGGAACACGGGGATCTGTCGTCGCAGGTAGTTTCTCCTCAGGGAGGTGTGATGGTCGACAGCTCTTCAAAGTGACTCCCATCTGTCGTTAAACCCCCCTCAGACAGTCCCCAACGACGGGCGGCTCGCAGGCGGGGACCCACCGCTTGCCGTAAGTGTGTGTGTGTTTACCCTCCCAGTGTGTGTTTGGCGTTTCATCGTCCCTACGTGTGAGTTTGTTTGTGCATGCTCATTGGTTTGGACGGAGGACTCCCCGTGTGCCCTTGCTCGACTGTAAGAGCTCTAATGACAAAGGGTACTGTAGCTACACTGTAAGAGGTCTAAGGACAAAAGGTACTGTAGCTACACTGTAAGAGGTCTAAGGACAAAGGGTACTGTAGCTACACTGTAAGAGGTCTAAGGACAAAGGGTACTGTAGCTACACTGTAAGAGGTCTAAGGACAAAGGGTACTGTAGCTACACTGTAAGAGGTCTAAGGACAAAGGGTACTGTAGTTACACTGTAAGAGGTCTAAGGACAAAGGGTACTGTAGCTACACTGTAAGAGGTCTAAGGACAAAGGGTACTGTAGCTACACTGTACGAGGTCTAAAGACAAAGGGTACTGTAGCTACACTGTACGAGCTTCAAGGACAAAGGGTACTGTAGTTACACTGTAAGAGGTCTAAGGACAAAGGGTACTGTAGCTACACTGTAAGAGGTCTAAGGACAAAGAGTACTGTAGCTACACTGTAAGAGCTCCAAGGACAAAGGGTACTGTAGCTACACTGTAAGAGGTCTAAGGACAAAGGATACTGTAGCTACACTGTAAGAGCTCCAAGGACAAAGGGTACTGTAGCTAAACTCGACTGTTTTAAGGACAAAGGGTACTGTAGCTACACTCCACTGGAAGAGCTTCTAGGACAAAGGGTACTGTAGCTACACTCCACTGGAAGAGCTTTAAGGACAAAGGGTACTGTAGCTAAACTCGACTGTTTTAAGGACAAAGGGTTCTGTAGCTACACTCCACTAGAAGAGCTTCAAGGACAAAGGGTGTAGCTACACTCCACTGGAAGAGCTCTAAGGACAAAGGGTACTGTAGCTAAACTCGACTGTTTTAAGGACAAAGGGTACTGTAGCTACACTCCACTGGAAGAGCTTCAAGGACAAAGGGTGTAGCTACACTCCACTGTAAGAGCTTTAAGGACAAAGGTTACTGTAGCTACACTGTGAGAGCTGTGAGGACAAAGGGTACTGTAGCTAAACTCCACTGTAAGAGCTGTGAGGACAAAGGGTACTGTAGCTAAACTCCACTGGAAGAGCTGTGAGGACAAAGGGTACTGTAGCTAAACTCCACTGGAAGAGCTTTAAGGACAAAGGGTACTGTAGCTACACTGTAAGAGCTGTAAGGACAAAGGGTACTGTAGCTACACTGTAAGAGCTTTGAGAACAAAGGGTACTGTAGCTACACTGTAAGAGCTTTGAGGACAAAGGGTACTGTAGTTACACGTTCTGTAGTGAAAGTCTACTGTAGGAGTTTTAAAGGTAAAGGTTTATGTAATAGCCCAGTATCACCTCCCTGCTCTCTCTATGTCGTGTGTTGCAGCCGTGGAGACTCGGTAAGGGGAAACCTCATAATAATAATCTACCTCACCGTCACACTAAGCGGCCATCTTTTTGAATAATTTTAGCCTCCGTTGTAACCAATCGTGCCATCCAAACTAACCTCAAACGAGGCGCTCTTCGACGGTTTGATCGCTTAACACATTGGTCCAACTTCAGACACAACGTAACGTACGGTTGTGTTTTGATGTGGAGCCACCAACGTGTAATCAGCTGGCAGACTGTCGGCTGCCGTTTGGCAGGGGAGTAAATGGCGAGGAATCCAGTTGAAAGTGGGAAACATGAGTGGCTGATTAGCTCCCGGGGACAAACGTTGAAAAGGGACGCACCTTTTCACACCAGTCTGTCCTGTCTGCCAAATTCCTACAGCGTCCCACCACATCCAACTGCTTTATACGTTATACTGTCTTTGAGTATGCGAGTTGGAAAACGGAGGGAGGGAGAACGAATAGAGACAGAGAGGGAGATGGAGAGAGGGGAGAGAGAAGGTTGTTAGGCTGTAATCACAGACGAGAGGAGAGACCGGAGCTCTTTTCAGACACGGTGACTTGCTAAAACAGGGAGACCGCTGGGATCGTTGAATTGGACTGCTGTCCCCTGCACTTGTTAAACTTCTAACCCCTGCGCCTCACACTCTAAACTCGCCTTCATTTCTTCGGTCTAGTTTTCTTTCCTGCCTACGCCATCACTTTTTCCCGCTCCTTCAGTGATTTGTTCTCTCGCTCTCATTTTGGTTTCGATTTGCTGTTGTTGCCCCTGATCTGTTTGGAGTAGAGTCTTTTTTTTTTGAGGCAGTTGATTGGTAGTTTATTGATCAGATTGGTGTCCGGACAACAAGAGGAGACATTGGGAACATTGTGGAGCCGGGTTTGCTGAGCGAGCCGATCATTTGGTTCCCGCCTTTCTCTCCCTTTCCCAGTGTTTGGCAACATTTGCTCCATGAAAGCTGTGTGCTGCTTTTGAGAATAACTTTTCTGAGGTGTCAAATTAAATGATGTAGTGGTAGCGTTAGCATCGAACAAAAAAGTGTACGAAACGTTTCAGAAACTTCAAAATGCTACTTTTTTGAATTTTTTTTGATCAAAAGGCCTTCATAAAAACACCACTCCCCAGGTTCTTCCATTTCTTAAAGCGTGGAAAAATTTCCCACATCAACTCTACAAAGTATATGCATTCTTTCAAAATGGCATTAACAAATGAACACTTCTGTACAAGCTGCTGTCCTTAAGTTATCGGCTGGACAGTTAGATGAACAGTGTTCCAACTTAGGTGTGAAGGTGTGGATGTTGGAAGCCCCCAATAGATCCCCGTCTGTACTGCAGGAGGGCTTGAGTTGACCTGCGCTGAGTGGGCCGCTACACTAGGACTAGGCCCGCATACAGAGCAGAGGACAGCACAGAGCGGACCACACCTTCAGCTCTTTAGACTTCGACGCAGACCCAAAGGCTTTCTTTTGGTTTGGTTGTTGGGGTCTGTGTCTTGGTGGGTGTGTAACTGGGTTTGTTGCTGGGCAGAACCAGTAGGCTGCCGCGTGGAAGGCCTTTGTGGAGGCCTGGGTGGGAGCCTTTTTCAAGCCCCTTCTTTGCTGTGCTTTCTCCATATGAGACGTCTATTCGCGTAAGAAGAACACTTTTTACCATAAATACGTGGTTCAATAAATAACTTTGCAAAAGTCGGGTATATATATTTTTTGACTAGAATAAATATATACGTTGGTATTTCTTGCAGAAGCAAGATGCACGGTGACGAAAAAAACGACCCCTTCTCTTTGTTAACTTTCCCGCTCTATGGCCATGATTTAGGAGCCCTCTGGGTGGGTGAGGAAGTGTCTTCCAGGAGAAACATTCAGCACACACACCCTGGAACGGAAAGGCTTGGCCGGACTACAGCGCGTCAGAGAGGGAGAGCATGAGGGAGAAACAGGGCTCCCTCGAATGGAAAACAATGTTCCCAAACCAAAATCCTTGTACAGAAATCTTAATTTAAAGGGAAAATACAGATGTTTTCCCTCCCTTTTAAAAGCCACATAAATAAAGGATTGAATTGGATTTTTAAGAAAACAAACTCAGTTATGTACATAAAGCAAACATTGCATTTACTTTTCTTTGTTCTGTGTTCTTGTGTGTGTCTGTGTGTGTGTGAGAGAGAAAGAGAGAGAGAGAGAGAGGTTAATACTGGATGAGGGCTCATTGTAATTGAAGTGAATATTTCATGCCTCGAGGAAACGTAGGAACAAGGGCTTTCAGATAAAGGTGACCTGCTTACACACACACACACACACACACACACACACACACACACACAGAAGGGTACATAACGTGCCCTAAGGATGTGCTCTAAATACAGTCTTCAATTAAAGCAGTTATTGGGTCACCGTTGCATTATGCGAGCTGAAAGAGGGGACGTGTCTGTGTGTGCACGGCGGTGCAGTGCACGGTGAGAGACTTGGTGTGATCTCCATCTAGATCATCAGGAAGTGATCAAACAGAACAGGCTCTGGGTCCAAATACATACTGTCACAGTGCAGGCTTCTCAGAGGCAGAACAGCAGAAATGACCTCCCCCTCTTTCTCCTTCTCCTTCTTTCTTTCTCTCTCTTTCTCTCTCTCTCTCTGTCTCTTTCTCTCTCTCTCTCTCTCTCTCTCTCTCTCTCTCTCTCTCTCTCTCTCTCTGTCTGTCTGTCTGTCTGTCTGTCTCCCTCTCTGATGGCCTTGCAGGGTGCTTTTGATCAGAAAAAAGAAGCGTCCACAAAACAACTCTGTTGATGATGAGAGAAAGACCCGGAGTGAAATGGGGCCGTCTACCCCTCACGACTATACACACACACACACACACACACACGTACAAACACAACCGCCACCTGCCCTGGAGATGGGGAGACTCTTCAGGCACGAGCAGCCCGGCTCATCCCCGTTCGTCTCCAACACAAACAGGGCCAGGTGTTGACGGTGGCACGACTGTTGCTCCACAACTCGGCAGATCGTGTGTGTGTGTGTGTGTGTTTGGGTGATTGGAGAGGGTGTGCACATAGTCAAAGGGAATACATGTGTGTGTGTGTGTGTGTGTGTGTGTGTGTGTGTGATGATTTACAGAGAGGGAGAGAGACGTAGAGAGCGATTGGGATACCTCTAGCAGACATGAGGAATATCCAGCACACTCAAAACAACACACGGATGAAGAAGGGTGGACGGCAGCTCCAATAATGAAGTGGCCGTCATGCACACAGACCTATCGCTCCCTGAGCTGAACTGAAACAGAAGACAGACGGAGAGAGAGAGGGAGGGACAGACGGGTGGCAGGAGTCAATGAGTTGTGTCGGTGATGCTCCGGTCTGGACCATTACTTTGACACAGTGACAGGAAGCACCCGGTCCGATCAATGGAGTGTCCCTCCTTCACCCGGAGTCCATCCCTCCTTTTCTACCTTTCCTTTTCTCCCTGACCCAACTAGTGCTAGAGTGATGGAAGCATACATACAAACATAATGATAGGGGGGTGGAGGAAACAGGGAGAATAAAGTTTGTTTTGGAAGTGATTTGTCAACAAACTTCGAGGATTACTTACCAAAAAGGCTAGTTTGGTTTTTTTATTCTTTAACCTACTGCCAGCGCTGAGGAAGACAAATTGAGCAGAAGAATGAGAGGTGTGTTTGAAAATGGGTGACACTTATGACTTTTGTGGTTGCTTGTGAGCGTGTGTGGGAGTGTGTGTAGGTGTGTGATGAATTGGTAGCAAGCACCCAGGTCAGTGAAGCAGTGACATCACTCATATCACATCACAGACATCACCCGCGAGATCAATAATGGCGGTGTATGTGTGGGTGTGTTTTTACCCACCACTAACCGGGCTTTAAAGTTTCACTGCAAGATATGACTGTACCCTCAAATTGTCAAATGTAAAAGTTGATGATACAAATATACCTTTCACAATATATGGTTAAAATAAAAATATATTTTAGTAAAGTCATAATACTGTCAAAAGTACTGTATTGTATTTAGTACTGAGGAAAGAATGCTTAAATATTGCTGGACTGGGTTGAACCCCTGTTAGATACATATTATGACAGCCCAGAAGAGACTTTCCATAGTCATCCACTGTAAACTGTATATTGTCAATTTGCAAGTTTCGATATTTCAAATGCTCTGTCAAATGCAAATTTTCCGCTACACTCACATTTAAGCATTGAATGCAGGTAATTCCCATGGAACGGTTTGCAGTGGTACAGGGTTATTCAAAAGGCTGCCGTAAAAGAAATCTCTATCATAGGCATTTAATTCTTCCCATGGCCCTTAGGCAGCTTTACACTCACAATAAACCAGAATCTATCTCTGACAGCACTCACCGCATTGGAAAGGGGGAATTGATGCCAAACCACAATAACACAAGAGAGGCACTATTTATCAGAACCATGGACCGGCTTCAACATAAAAAGTGGAAGGACAGTTTGAATATAAGAAAGTCCAGAGCGGCCATTTTAGATTAGTCCTCCACAGCAGAAAGTAGCCTCCTGTTGTGGGCTATGGGCCTCACATGGCTGGTGTGTTTACAGACCACTCTGCATGCTAGATCAACTCTTTCAGTCATTCTCATTACGTTCCTGCCAGCATCTCTCTGACGTGTGTGTCTCCGTGTGTGTGTGTGTGTGTGTGTGTGTGTGTGTGTGTGTGTGTGTGTGTATTGACGGAGGCAGTTCATACACACCTCATTTTGTGTGTTTGCTGTGTTCATTTGCTACGTGTTGCGTTAGCCATGCTAAAGTCTCTGCGGGCTCCAGCTTGGGGCAACTCTACTCAACCGTTTCACCGTTGCCGAGGCGGAAGCCCCTTAGCAACCCTTAGGCAGGCTCGTCTTTCCAGGAGACCACACACACACACACATGTACACACACACACACGCGCGCGCCTGGGAGTGGGCTGAGAGCTTTGGGGCTGTTGGGAGAGGAGGGATGGAGCCTGCTGTTCTGTGGCGAGTCTCCACGCGGCAGCCATGCTCCTGAGACACCTGTCTGTTTGACTCTCACTCTCCCTCTGCGCGTCTCTCCGTCTGCCACTGGTATCCCGTCTCTCCCCCTCTCGTATCCCGTCTCTACCCCACCGTCTCCGCGCGTTTATCCATTCCCTCCTTCAGGCTATCCCCGTCGGGCCCACGCGGTGCGGTCCAAGCTCCGGAAGGATTGCTCCCTACAGGTTGGTGCTCCGTTCAGGCAAGAAGGCACGCTGGAGTCTAGGCGCGCACCAAACAGCAGTGGTCCACTTAGGAAGCGGGAATCTCAGTCGGCTGCCAGCTGAACCACGGAGCAGTTTGCTTGGACTGTGTTTTTGGACGGGGGGGGGGAAGCATTTTCTCTCTAGTCAATTGTTTATCGGCACACTTGCAGGCAGAAAATCGTTCATAATGTCCTGTAACATGCGGAGGCTCCGCAGAATCCAATGGGTTGGCATCAAAAGGTACGCCCATGTGCGTGGACGGGGAACTTACCAAACTAGTTAATCAATCCAAGAGTCTCAGCTTTAACCCAGCTTCAGACGCATCAAACAAACCATCTGTGACAGTGGGTGCGCTCTCTTTCGCACTGCCCTCTCTTGTCTTTTGTTCTGTGTCCACCCACTCTCTCTCTCTCTCCCTCTCTCTCTCTCTCTCTCTCTCTCTCTCTCTCTCTCTCAGTCTGTCTGTTTGTTTCTTTTAGACCTGACACACTGCAATTGGTTCCTTGTCTCTGAATTCAACTCCCCAAAAAGCACCCACCACCACCTCTACCAAAATAGGTATAACTGCTTTTGTATTTCCACACCAATGTACACAATCCGCACACACACACACACACACACAGAGCAACTTTGTTTTGAGTGAGTGGTTTAATCTGTCATGTTTGGGTCTTGCTGTTTTGTGTGTGTGTGTGTGTGTGTGTGTGTGTGTGTGTGTGTGTGTGGGTGTGTGTGTGTAAAAGCAGGGGAGTGAGAGTAAATGGCTAGTTTTGCAGTAACTCGGGTGGTCACAGTAGAGAGGTCACCCCAATGACTTACAGTATACAATCAGCCTTGACCACAACACACACACACACACACACACACACACACACACACACAGTGCAAACATTCAAACATGCACGTGCAGAGGTTACTGCGCACACACACAAATAAAGTACACACACACACACACACACATACAAACTCACACACTCCTTTTGATCTCCAACAGTGCAATCCCTTTCTGTCCAATTACTGTTATCTGCCAAGGTATCTCATGCAGATTAAACAGCTTTTGGAGCGTCGGGGGGGGGGGGGGGGGGGTGTTAGTTTCATGATTTTGACGTGTTATCAGGGGCATGCTGGGTATTTCATCTGACGGGCTGACGAGGGAGGCGCGGTGGTGTCACAGCATGTATGGACGCTGCACCGCACACTAACCACAGCCTCCTTGTTGTCACGCTTCATTCCAAACTGAAGCCTCGTGTTTACTCCCGCTCCGCTTTGGTCTTTGAGAGCGCACACGGGTCCTTACGCAGTCACCCAAATCTCTCTGACAAAAGAGGGGCGGCCATTTACACTGTTGAAGCCGCCATTCCTTCTGGCTTAGAGTTGTGTGGTGGCGGATTTGTTTTCCAGCAGGACAATGATCCGCCAACAGAAATCCCAGCTTTGCGGGGACTATTCAAAGTCCGAGGAATGTCGGCTCGTCAGGCCTTCAACAGACAAGTCACCCGACTGGAAACCTTTGAAACATCGATGGGTACGTCGGTAAACAGGGTTTGTTTTTGATGAACGATGAAAGGAACAGATGTTGGTCATGCACTCCGTCTTTTGATCGTGAACACAAATCCCTGTGTCCCCACAAGAAGAGGAATGATGTCACATACAGAAGGGCCTATGCATGACACATAGTACTAAGCAGTTCAATTGAATCTTTCTGGCTCGAGTGGTTTCAGTCCGTTCATGTAAATCAATCTGACTGTGAGACTTCCCGTCTTTAATTAAACATCTGAAAAACATTTGAAACGTGTTGACAATAAAGGTCCAACAATTTGAAAAGCAATTGTTCATGTTATTGTACTGATAACATTGCTGATGACATACTGTATATCTTGTGGAAGCACTTTCTTTTAGTGATGGGTCGTTCGCGAATGAACGGCTCTTTTTCAACGACTCTCTTCAGTGAACGTAGGGAACCGCATCACCTCGGTTAAAGAGCCGGCTCCCTGATTCGGCTCCTTGATTAAGAAAAAAGTTTTGTAGCACTGCTCAAAGTAAGATTCTCTGCCTTGTTCCCCAGACTGTCAAGTGACAACTCCTGAACAGCCTCAGTGACTGACATGCCAACAACCAATTAAATGTATTGTGTAAGCCCAATCAACGTGACAGTTTTACGCACGCCAATAAAGTAACAATACTTTCAACTAATTTGTCTTTCATAGGAAATCACATAATTGGTTAGCTGTCTAAAAAGATGTATTCAAATCTCCCTGACATGCATTTGTTTTTCATTTGTGAACAATTTAAAAAAACATATAGCCAAAATTAATTGTAATTACGCCTATTATACAATTTCGCGCGGGAGTGATTATCTAGTCATTATTTAAATTATATCAATATAATTGTTTTATCAGGTTGGCTATGTAATATGATCGTTAAGGGTCAGCAAATGTAAACCAACACCAACTGCTTCAATGTGCGTTAGCAGTGCTAACATAGCAGGCACATATAACTGAACAAATAGCCAAATGAGAGTCAAATGAACCGGCTCTTTTTAGTGAACCGGCTCACCCAAAAGAGCCGAAATTCCCATCACTACTTTCCTTTCTGAAGCAGGTCAATTTTCAGATTTTAACTTCTGTCCACCTCCTCCAATGACGTAGCCATGTAATAGAACAGAATGGGAAGTGAAACAATTATGCGTGGAAAGATGAGTCAGGAAAAGGGGGGGATAAGTTACACTGTGCTGTGAAGAAAAATCAATCACATCCCGTCTGGGTTGTTGAGTCGTGTTGTGAGAATGAGATCGTGTCAGTCATCCATAAAGAATTATACACCACTTCACACTATGGTTAGTAATAGTTGACATGTTTGATTAAAACAGAGGGAAAGGCCACGTGTGTTGATACACTCGCTCAGGGACACACTCACTCACACACACACACACACACACACACACACACACACATAGGCATACATTAACACACGCACGCACACGCATACACACGCACATAGGCATACATTAACACACACACACACACACACACACACACAAAATGTGCTCACATACAAGACATCTACTCTTTCACAAACAGACAAATCGTACCGTCGGTTATTCACACACTCGTGCGCAGACAAGTACTCACGGACCCACAGAAACACACAGACAGAAAGACAACACACCAACAGAGGCGTGTCGGTGAGGCCAGACGTGCCAGTGGTTTACCAGTCTGCTTCATCATGATCTACGCTGATTGCTCCGGGGAGCAGGCCTGGTTTAGAAGAGGAGGAACAGAGCAGAGCGGAGGGACACGCAGAAATAAAGCACACGGAAGGTGCTCGCGCTTTCGGAAAGGACACGCCGCCACTCTGGCTTTGAGCAGGAAGAAGGTCGTTGTTCGGTTGCCAGGTCCTTCACTCTTAAAGTACACTATTTACTGTGTGACGTCCTTGGACTGTTTGGCAACATTCTAGTTGAAGGTTACACTAGCTAGGCAAAGTCTGTTTGTCGCAAGCCTTAACAATTTCGTCACATTTAAACACTCAAATGCTTGCAAGCCACAGGGAATAATTCAAATAATGTTTTTGTTGTAGAATAAAGTAGCTGTTGTGTTTTGTATTATATATTCAAGCTAGGGCATAAGACACGATTTACATTTCTATTCTGATCACAGAACAAGAAACAAATAGCTGTTTCCATGGGGAACGGCGGCAGACAGATGTACAGTGCGAGAGCGAAGCCCTGGTCGAAGTGCCGCGGCCGCCTCTCCGGAACGTTCCTCTGCCACCGAGTGGATCAGCGCTACTCCCTCCAGAGCTCCAGTACCCCTGTACTGAGGGCCTCACCGTCGAGACCCATTGTCCACATGGCAGGCAGGGAGAGAGAGAGAGAGAGAGAGAGAAAGGGATGATAGGAGGAGTGGGCGGCTTGATTTCCCCGGTGGAACGGAGGAGTGGAGGAGGCCTGAGGAGGAGGAGGAGGAGGAGGCGCGGGGCGCTATGACTCACGGCCAGACGGCCCCCTGTGATTCTCCCTGAGCCCGTGTGTCCACGTACGTGAAACCATTCGTTCATTCATGTCTGAGTCAGGGCTGAGTCAGCGGCGTGATTAGGACTCCTCTGAATCACGGGGCTGGAGGTGGAGAACGGTCAGGGCAGAAAGGGACGCTCGTCCCCTCTGCGTAGGTAGGGTCCTCTGGGGGTGTCCACGGGCGTGGGGCTTCTGGAGAGTTGACCAGACAGAGGGGTTGCTGGACACGGACCAGGAAAACACAGGCAGGAGATTCAGAAGAGTCTGAGGTGTAGCTATCGTAAAACTGTTGGGAAGATGTTTTCATGGTGACTGGGAATCTCTGGCAAATCCCCCGGCACACAAAGCACACCCACACAACCGCACACACAAACCCAAAGTCGTACACACGCGCGCGCACACGCAGTGTCGTATGCGTGAGCATCTGTCCGAGGCAGATGTGCTGCCCTCAGATCAACCCACTGATCTAACTAACTACCCCGCCAGCCGAGAGAGACGGGCTAATTACGCACACGGTGCTAACCCCCACACAGCACCGTGCACCGTTGGCTGGGAGCTGTGCGGAGAGGATGCGTGAGGTCCATTTGGAACGTGGACTTCATCAAAGGATGCACATTTCGAGGTTCGTAATGCGTGAAGGCGGTAGCCTATGATCTTGCTTTGTGTGTCGCTCCAGCGGGTGTCGCTTTCCCTGTTCACGTCGTCACGGTTTGTTTCAGAGCTGTGGAATGTTCCGGAACAAAGGGACAGAGAACAGCTCAAACTCTCACAGAAGAAGTTGCCCGTATCAGAACTTGATTTCGTGTCTTTGTTATTATTTGAGCACATGTAAAGCTTAACTTATTAGTGATACATATTCTTGATTTGTCAAATGCCCACTGGTTGCCTGCCGTGTTAATTACTGTTGGTGGCATAGACACATCCATCCAAACATTGTAATTGCTTTTCACAGCATGACAAATACAATTACATAATTAGCTTGTCTTAGCATGCGTATATCTATACAAACTTCAAAATAATACTTCTAGAATATCTTAAGTATTCCAGCTGTGCTCTAAAACTTGTTATACGTTTTTTTCCTAAGAAAGCAATCATCCTAGTCAGTGTGTCTGAGGACTGTGCATTGTTATTTCTCATCTATATTTGTGGAGTGCGATCAATGTGTCAACACAGTAACAGAAATCAAAGGGCAAAATCACATTCCTTCTGAGCCTTCACATGTGTGCTTGTGTGTGCGTGTGTGTGTGTGTGTGTAAGAGAGAGAGAGAGAGAGAGAGAATTGAAGGTGAGAGTGAACGCTTCTTCTTGCAGTAGCTTGTTTGTATGTCCGTGTGTGTGTGTCTCTGCGTGTGCGTAATGTTTGCTTGTGACTATGCTCGTCCGCTAGACGTGTTTCCAGCGCTGAATGCAGATGAGGGCAATAAAAAAAAAAGTAATAAATATAGTTATAATTGACTTTCATGTAATATAAAGATATTGCTTTTATGAAGAGATTGTTTTCCCCCGTCGGAGCCAGCGTGTGCCCGACAGTGGATCTGAGAACTCAAAGTCGTGTTTGTCTCGGAGAGAGAGTAAACAACCACAGTGATTTTCAATTTCACAGCTCCTTCGTGTAGCACGCGGTCGCCGTGGCTGCCTTACTTATCTCCCAAATAGGCCAAAGAATGTTCATCAAATCACCCAGCACAGACAGAAGGAACACAATTTGGGACACAACTTGTCGTTCGACTTCAAATACTTTTGTGAGGTTCCGAACCACCGTGCAGTAATAACGTTCGTCAGGCCTGTATGGCGGCATTTATATGTGTACTGTACGTGCACAGTTACACGTGTACATTTTCAGCTTTTTTAAAGTGAGTCTATGTGGGCACATCTTTCCCTTGAAAAACCATAGCAGTATGGACAAGTCAAAAAGATGGAGGAGCACTATGAGGGGTGCAGGGGGAGAGCCAGGGCTGTGACAAGGCCCCCCCCCCTCCCCTCCCCTCCCCGGTGGTCACGCCTCTCCCAGACACACGCCCCGCGACAGGAGGAACGTGTAGCGTAGCGTGTCCCTCGCTGCCGCGTTCACGACCACGCGTCCGACCTTTGTGTCCACACGCTTCCTGCCTCGCAGAATACCATCAATATTTGAAAACGGCTCCACAAATTATCGTTGAGTCATTCCCTCCTTTTTTGTGTGCTTCTTTTCTGCTGTTTCCAAACTTCTGGGCCAAACAAACCGTCTCTCTATTCCTCTTTATTTTTACATTTTTTTTGGTCTACTTCAAATGAAAATGATCCTCCAGACAACATTTCCATCCGTTTGATGTTCCGCGGTCTCTCCCCTGGTCTCCGCCTCGCTGCGTCTCCTCTCCGCAATGAAAGGAGTCCCCCCCTCTGCCGTAACCACCTGTCCCGCTGGAACAAAGACCCACCTCCTTCAACACCTCCCTCCTCTTCCTCCTCCCATGTAAACAGCCTGCTTTAGCGACGAGGAAGGTTATCCGATTCAACGTAATCGACCGAGGCGCGGAGGTTAGCCTCGGTTGTTGGATGCTGTTGTATTATTCAACACAATGAATGTGCTCTCTCCAGTCTGCTTAACCTAAGCCAAAACGCAGATCAAAGAATTCAAGGCAACATTCTACGCTAGACTGATGGGAGAGAGGACACCTGGCATTCACAAACGCCTCGAGGAAGCGGTTCCTCTCTCTGAACCGGTGCCGATGCTTTGAGCGACGGGCAAAGGCCTCAGAAGAGCCCAAACAAGGTGACAACGACGATAAGGACGTCCATGGGGATCAGGGTGGCAAAGGCGTGGCCGAGGACCAGAAGGTGTGTCCAGATGGAGGTGTGCGGAGGATTCCTGTGCGCCGGATGCAAGGGGGACGGGGGGACGGGGGACGGGGTTGTAAGGGGGGCCACCATCCCGAACCTTCCATTTGAACGACCACTTCTGCCCGCTCCGCTCTCCCGTGGAGTCCCTCCTCCATTCCTACACGCCGTGTGTCAGGAGGAACTACAACCGTCTCGTTGGCAGGCGGCGGCCTGGGG
>JAPMUY010001311.1:85000-92500 GCA_026901105.3 Galaxias olidus
GTGTGTGTGTGCTTCCGTGGCTAAGTGTGTGTGTGTGTGTGCTTACGTGGCTAAGTGTGTGATTGGATTTGCCAGCGAGACAGAAGGTGAAAGATAACGCAGTGGAAAATCCCCACGTCTCTTCATCCATTTCGTCTTCGTCTTCATTCTAAACAGAAACTTTCATCGCAAACTTCGAGATCAGGGCGGGACTCGTAATATTTCCATTTTGGAAGGGACCCGCTGGGCTCTGAGGGGACGTCTGGAGAAGTCACCTGGAGTGAAACACGGGCGGCCAGGTCCCTTACAAACGACCATCAATCTGTGGCCACACACGTCTGTTAATGTGTCCCTCCCAGTGGGGAGATGGCCTGTGATTTGTGAGAGTGGAACACATGGTTTGATGGATGGCCCATAAATACTCATGCTGGGGACGACCTGTCATAATGCTTTGTACGAGGATGGTGATGGTGATGAGGAGGACCGCGATGATGGCCCTGTCACCCGGAAGCCGTTTCCGCGGCAACAGCTGTGGCGTGACGGAGCCTGTCAATCCCGGCGTCTGTGTTTGACGGCGCCGCGCGGGCCCCCCCGAGCAGCTGGCTAGGGTGGACGCGGGGGCCTCTGTCGCTGATGTGAGGTCAGCCGTTCACCGGCATAGCAACATAACGAGCTGCAGTTACACGTCCAGATGCTGATCTGAGGAAGGAAAGTCGTCCGTCCCCAGTAGGAGCAGAATAAGCGGGGAGGGAACAGAAGCGCTGGTCTGGGGTCAGTCTAGCACCTGAGATGGCGCTGGAAAGCAGCATTCTGAGTGGAGCGCTGCTTGCGCATTTCAAAAGGCCACTCGCTGTGGGGAAAAGAACAGGTGGCGCATTTCTTCTCTCTAGTTTCAAACAAAACGTTTTTTAAGCTGAAGCGGCGTTGAAAATGGAGATAAAACATGATGATCTGAAGAAGCTTTTTTTAACCGGCAGTAAAAGCAAAGCTATGATTGAAGTAAACAACGCTGAGAGAAATGTATCATATTCTTGGTCTAAAAGCTTCATTTTTGCTTTCGAAAATCACATTTCTCTTTTCGCGATGAAAGTGATTTGACTGAATTGAAAAGAAATAAGTGTAACGTTCACAATCTTTCTTTTGCTACTAAAGTGACGAATCTAATTCCATACATTTCAACCTTCCGTTGGCTCTCAACATTGAAATGATGCATTGGTGCCGCCTATGTAAGTCGCCTATGACCGTATAATTAGTTTGTCGCATTTCCAACGTCGGGAGGTCTCCCGCCCTCCTAACCCTTTTCTCCCTGTTTCCGTGACGTACGTCACTCAGGAACAGGAGGGGGAGCGCCCGTCCCTGTGGGTGCAGCCGAGTGGCGCTCCGGCCCCGCTGGTGTTTCCTCTGCTCCTCTGGCGGGCCTGTGACTAGCTGCTCCTCTCTGCCAGCCAGACAGACACCAGCACAGCGGCCGTGGAACAACGGCCCGGGAGTCACGGCGTGACGCGACGCCTGGCAATCAGGTGAGATTGTTACACACCCTGTGCGTGCCCGCGTGTGTGTGTGTGTGTGTGTGTGTGTGTATGTGTGTGTGTGTGTGTGTGTGTCACGCGGTGAAATTGGTCGTGAGGACCCGGTAAGACAGGTTGTTATTGGGCTGTCATCGCCGCGGGCCCTCGCTCGACGGATGACGGGACGCCAGGCGCAACCTGGAGAGTACGTGAGTGTGTGTGAGTGTGTGTGTGTGTGTGTGTGTGTGTGTGTGTGTGTGTGTAGGCGCGCGTTTCAAATTCTGTGTACCTCTATTTGTCTGCGTGTACGCTCGTCAGACCAGTCAAGAGGGCCCGTGCGTCGCCAGAAACCAGAGTGAGACTGGTTCTACAATCACACCCCTCAGTGAGCTTTTCCCCACACAGAATATCTCCTTCAGCCTCTCTGACAGCCCTCCACCTCTTCTCTGCTCAATGGGGGAGGCCAATCAGAGCATGAATGAAGCACGCGCGCTTTCTCTCTTTTTTGTCATCACACACACACACACACACACACACACACACACACACACACACACACACACACACACACACACCAACACACACACAACACACACACACACACACACACACAGTGTTGTTAACATCATTTGAAGGGACATGATGAACAGGAACAGAAGGTTACGGAGTTATTTATCACATTATTACTCATTAAACAGCTACTGTACACTCATCGCCATGCTTATTAACAGGGTCGCTGGTTCTAACCCCGACGTGTATGCGGGTGTATGTGTGTGTGTCTGTGTGTGCGTGCATGCGTGCCTGCTTGGGGATCCACAGATCCTATTCCTGGATCCTGGATCAAGGGCAGTCACTCAGTGTCGAAAGCCCCTCTTACAAGTTGTCAATCATCAGAATGCAAAATGGCAGGAGACTGGCTGAGTTCGTACGCAGAACAATGGCAACAGCATCACCCCCTCCCCACCCACACACACACACACACCACACGCTGTGCTCTGTCTTTAACACCCGCCGACACACACACACACACCACACACACACACACATCACGTCTAATGCGCCGCGCTGTCTGTCAGAGACACGTCAAAAAGGGGTTGGACTTCTCCACTGACGCAGACAGTCTGTCTGTTCTACCATGTCATTTCTGTCATGTGTTCTTTACAAGCAGCGGGGTGGCCGGGGGGCTCTGTGATGGTGGGCTACAACCTCATGGAAATGAGGCTCTTTAAATACACCTGCATCAGGACCCGCACGTAGTATTTAGAAAACGTGTTTAGAAGCCAATGTGTGTGTGGTCGAGGGCTTGGAAATGACAAGGAACTGGATGCACTGTAGGTGTTTTGTGCGTACACACACACACACACACACACACACACACACACACACGAAAACGCACACACCCACACAGGCAAGCTCTTTTCATTTTGAATTTACACAGTCGGTGATGGTTGGAGAAACAGGCGGACACAAACACAATCCCGGTTGGCGGGCGAGCAGAACCCTTAGCTTCTCCCGCCAAAGCAAACAGATAATGGAGTCTGGGGGAGAGCACTCAGTCCCCTCACCCACACAGACGGCTCCACATTGAACACTTTGAAGTTCTCAAAGTGTGTTTTCTTTTCTCTAATGTCGTTTCATCCTCGGCTTCTCCCCGTCCCCACCACGCTGCCCTCCATCATGTACACTCTGCCGCATAAAGAGCCATTGTTCCCGGGGAGGGGGAGGGAGGGGGGGGGCCTCGCTCTCAAAGTCACGGCGGAGCCGCGCCGGCACGAGGGAAACCGCGTCTCCATGGTGACGGCGGCGGCACACCAATGCGTCCATGGCCAAAGACATTGATTTGAGATGCGATTTTGTGTTTGTTTAGCTAGGCCCATGGTCTGCGTGTTTTCCTGAAGCTCGTTTCTCGTCGCCGCGGCTCCGTTGCTGTGCTAGAGATGTGGAACTATGAAGTAGCTGCACATACAGAAAATAGTTACACATCAGATTCCCGCTCTTTCCATACTTTTTATGATTTTCTGTGCCTAAGGATAATTTGACCCTCCCAACATCTGTACCCGAAATGACAGACACACACACACACACACACACACACCTTACCTTTCATACCTGATCCCCCCCAAGACTTGTTGATTAGAGCAGAAATCAATTTGAGGTCCCAATGGCTAAACTGATATCATGATGTTTACAGCAGAGTGCATAATTGATTATTGTATGGTTATATGAGGGAGGTAATGAAGCGCGACCAGCCAGGTAGATGTCCCGCCGCGGGTGATGGACATAATTACGGTCTAATTCCATTCTCAGAACACACACGCACGAGCACACACACACCCACACGTACACACACACGCACGCACGCACGCACGCACAGAGAAGTACACAAACACTTACTTCGCGTTGCGTGCCTGTAAAAGTTTGGGCCGCTCTTTGTTCCAGCTCAGTGATCACCAGCGTGAGCGCACCGCCTCAGGGCGACGATGAACACCATGGCCTCGCCCCCGTCCTCCACGCCGGGCCCCGCCTCCACACGTTGCCGCTGAAGTGCCCCCCCCCCTCCTCCTCCCCCCACCTCCCTCCTAAACGCATCAGGCCTCGAATCCAACACCCCACCCCACCCCCTGTACAATGAAGTCACTGAGTCCAATGGGTTGTGTTTTGTTGACGGGTTTATTTACACAGTGGATAGCTGAGGACAGTGGTCTTAACACACTGGACCGTCGACCTTGACAGCAGACAACAAGCACCACTGGAGGGCCACGTGAAATGCTCCCCTGCTTAAGATTGGCTTGATTATTTCAAATGTTCAAAGCTTGACGACACACAATAGAAAAACAAAAGGTTTGCATAGACACTAGATTGAGGGATGTATTGATTATTAAGGCATAGCAACGGTAGATACGTTTTCTGATCAGTATATCCAGGTCAAGGAGAAAGGTTGATCCACGAGAACCTTTGCAATGCCGGTTTCTATGAGGAGCTCCTGAAGAGAGGGAGGGGACATGGGTGGGGAGTGGGGGGCAGACGGAATAAGAGAGTTAGATGAATAAACAGACGGACATCTTAAAATTGTGCACTTTGAAGTAGTGTTTGCAATTTGGATCCATGTTTCCCTGGTGCGGTTCCATCCCTGACCAAAAACTCACAAAGCACAACAGTTCAATCCAACTTACACAAAATTCCAGACAAGAAAACAAAGAATCTAAATAAAAAACAGCAAACAGAGAAGTCGATACCAGTGGCCATTAGAGCTTTTGTGCTGAAACTAGAAACCTATAATGTATAATTGGATAAGCAATACACAGTATAAACAAAGCAGAAGGTCATATCAATAACTCTGTGACACAAAAAGACACACTTTTGCTCTGTACGTTCTTGTGAAAAACATGCTTTGGGATTTGTACCAGAATGTCCTCCTTGACATCTGAATCCATACATCTAAATCTATGTTGATGGTGAATATATGGAAGCCAACCCGAACCCATTTTCAACATATTCTTGGAATGAACATGATTGTAGAGTTCTTCCCTGTACCCTGAGCCACAGTCTATCTTACGGACTGTAAACTTTTTTGTACTTACACATTTTGAACGTTTAAGGACAAACATGCACACGCCCACACACACACACACACACACACACACACACACACACACACAGACACGCACGCGCAGACTTACACACAGATGCACGCACAGCATGCCCATTGATATGGAAGGGACTGCTTATTTAGTACTTACAGCCTCAGACTCGGAGAATACTAAAGAGGAGACGGATGGTTTCTCAGACTGAAAGACTACTTATTCAAATCTAAATACCTTCCTTTGCCGTTTCCAGTCTCTCTCACTCTCTCCCTCCCCCAACCCTCTCTCTCTCTCTCTCGCTCTCTCTCGCTCTCTCTCTCTCTCTCACTCTCTCACCCCCCCCCCCCCCCCGCCCCCACCCCACTCCCTCTCTCTCAGAATGGAATCCATCTGGCCCTGCTCCTCTCTCCCTCTCCAGTGATTATTAATGGCGTCTCTGCAGCTATCTCCTCAGGAGGGGCAGATAACTCTGCTGAATACAGTGCAGCCCCTCACAGGAATATTTCATCGCGGCCCAAATGAGCGGCCGGAACAAACGCCATCCATCAGGGGAGCGTTCTGCTCCTCCCCAGCGCGCGCCCCCACCTTTGTTTGGGCTAAGGTCTCACTACCCCGCCCCGCCTGTGACGGAGGGGCCCGTCTGCGTTCAGTCTGCCGGGAGGCCCACAGAGAGGAACGCCGGACCCCACGGAGCACTTCATCAACCTGCCCGTCGGCCTCGCGTTGGACCGTCTGGAGGGGGTGGTGACGCTCCGCCGCCGTACCCCTCAGTGTCAGTGGGGCCTCCCTCTCCTGTCAGGGGCCAGTGCCTGTGGCCCCCCGGGGGACCTGGCGGAGTGACGGCTCGCTGTGCGGTAACAAGGGAGCACGCGGAGAGGAGGGCGAGGCCGCTCGACTGGACATCTGTTCCGGTGCCGCGGGCTCACCCGTCGCCTCCGGTGAATTATTACCGACGGGCCCTCTTCCCCTCCGTATATTTTCGCAGGGTTCTTAAAGGGAAATTGGCGGACTGATTCTCTGGCTGTTTCTTACACTTCCCCAAGTTCTCTTACCTTTGTGGTGTGGTTTTGGTTGAAGACGAGGGTGTGCGTCGTCCCGGCCTGGTCTTTCAGGGTAGCCCCTTTGACGGGCCGGTCACCGACCCCCCACACCTTCACGGTACCCAGGGTCAACCGGTCAGCTTGGAGCAGGCCGCTGTGGACCACGGTGCTGGACAGAGTGTCCTGGGGTGAGAGGCACACGGGAGGTGAGTGAGCTTTTATTCTGAAACGTGGGGGTGGCTCTGTGACAGATGGGAAGGGGGGAGGTCGATCACATTGGAAAAAGACCATTGATAAATCGTCACAAACAGCCGTTTGACAGTTGCCCCAAGTTGGGTTTAGAGGCTTTTATTTTGAAATGCCACTGATTATTCAGCATTTAGAGAGAACAAGGGAATACAAGGAATGGCAGCCCACGGGAGAAGTGACCGGGAGTACGGAGGGGACACGGCAGAGGGGCAGAGAGAAGAGATGGAAGAGAAAGACAGGAGATGCCTTAGGAAGACAGAAAAAGCAGGAGAGCGGAGGAAGTGGCGGTGGAAGAAAAGGAGGGAAAATAAATTGAAAAAAGGAGGGATGAAGGTGGAGAGAGTGCGAGCTGAGAGTGGAGGATAACATAGAAAGCCTTTTTCTTGTAATATCTCTCTAAGTGCTGTTGCAGGTAATGACCGTTATTACTTTGCATGCATGTTTTAAAACAAAGCCACTTCGTGTGGCTCTCAGCTAAACAGTTAGGTGGAGCTGAACAGTTAGGATCATTCTGCCACTTTGTTCAGAGTGCTTCTCTGTTTGTGTTTGTAACTGCTAGGCTCCTCTCTCTGGTCTGCCACACACACACACACACACACGCACACACACACACACACACACACACACACACACACACACACACACACACACACACACACACACACACACACACACATGCAGTTAGCCAGCCGTCTAACATGGCATACACCCCAGTAATCTGCACTGGCCTCATTGCCCAACTTATTCTCATCCTATCGCATTTGGCACACACACGTTTGCGTGCATGCACAAACACACGTACACAAGCGTACACACACACACCCAAAGAAACAAACAAACACACGTACACACACACACACACACACACACACAAAGAAACAAACAAACACACATACACACACACACACCCAAAGAAACAAACACACACACACACACACACACACACACACATCTTTTGGCTCCCAGCCTGTGTGTCTGCCTTATCACAGTGTGAAATTGCTTTGGAATGGGCTTGATGATAGGCATGAGGACAGCCACAGATGTTTGGCTCTGAGTGTTTGTGTGTTTGTGTGTGAGTGTGTGTGTGTGTGTGTGTGTGTGTGTGTGTGTGTGTGTGTGTGTGTGTGTGTGTGTGTGTGT
>JAPMUY010001311.1:102500-110000 GCA_026901105.3 Galaxias olidus
CCCTCCCTCCTTACCTTCCCCCACACAATGTCACTGCTGAGCTCAGCAGGCCACTTGATGAAGACATCCTGCTCCACGCCTCGAGTGAACGCGGGGTAGGGCTCCGTCTCATTGCCGGCAATGGCTGGATCCTGATAGACACACACACACACACACACACACACACACACACACACACACACACACACACACACACACACACACGCACACAGTTTGTGTGGAATCGTTGACATTATAATAATAATAATAATAGTAATACTAACAATGCCTTTTAAACAGAATGGACACACTCTGGAGCGGACATGGAGCCATGGAGACAGGAGGAGCAGCTCACCAGGATGAAGATGAACCTCATGCCCTCGCTCCTCATGGAGTCCACCAGCGCGGGAAGACCCTGGAAGTTTTTGCCCAGTGTGAAGTCCATCTGCCGCTCCATGTAGTCAATGTCGGCATACTGGACGTCCTGCAGGGGTCAGGGGACACGGGTTCAGAGGTCAGGGTTTGAGTCCAGAGGTTGAAGGCTCGTTGGGGATCGGATTATGTGGAAACGTGAGGTTTTTTACAGAAAGAGAGATTTGAATTTTAAACCCCAAAGCCCATTGATTCGTGCCTTGGGTATAAAATAGTTTTTAAAATATCTATTATAAATATATTGTGTGCCCATTAATAAAATACTATTCATGCTGTTTCTTTTAATACCATTTTATAAGACATAAAATAATAATAAGTCAATAAAATAATATTGCACATAGGGCCTACATATTAGGTAAAGTGGTGTTGCGATGTTTTCCAAAGGTACTTACGTAAGGAATACCAGCTTCCACCATGTCGGTGTACAACTCTTTAATCTCGTTGTCACTGGCGTATCCATAGCGACAGAGCTGGAAGCCGAGGGACCAATAGGCAGGTAGCACTGGTCGGCCAATAAGCTGTAAGGATGCGGTGACAACAGTTTCCAGGCCGAAGTTTGTTTTGCAGGAAAAAGGGGGACAATGTCTACAAAGTGTGTGTACGTGAGGGTGCGCAATTTGCATTGCACACAAAAGAGAGAGAGAGTGTGTGTACGTGTGTGTGAGCCCATGTGTGTGTGTTTGTGCGTGTGTGTGTGTGTGTGTGTGTTTAGATTGGCTAGATGAGGGGGCAGTGGAGCGAGAAACTCCCAGCTGCTATAGTCCATCAACAGGGGCCCAGAGCCAGACAACACACACACACACACACACACACACACACACACACAGACACACACACACACACACACACACACACAGACACACACACACACACACACACACACACAGAGAGAGAGTGTCTCCTCACCGCAGTGTATTGCTGCACCACAACTTCTGGGGTGGGTCCCAGGACCATGTAGAAGTCCAGGATGCCCCCGATGGTGCGGTAGGTGAGGGCCGGGGTGGGCTGAAACGTGACGTCTGCACAGAGAGGACCACACCACTAATCACAGCCACAGTAAAAAAGCACACACACACACCCCTCGGCTGGCAGGAGCGGCGTTAGCGTCGTCTCTCCTGACCTCTAAAAGCAGGACTCGGGGGGGATACCAGTTGGCCGGTCTGGAAACCGGAGCGGTTTGACTTGTTTCATTTTTGGGATATTTATCGTTTGTCGTTGGCCTGAGTACTCGCCGGAATGCCATTTTGACAGGGGGTCACACAACAACCCAACACAATGAAAACTATGTCTACGTAATGGTCAGCGATATGATGTGTGTGTGTGTGTTTGTGTGTGTGTGTGTGTGTAGCTCCCTCACTTCCTCTGTTCGATGTAAGCCCCTAAACCAGAACAGTATACAGGTATGTCCATGCACTTTGTCCATTCATTTCAATATAGGTGTCGTTTTGATAAGCCAACATATGCACCTATTCTGTTTGTGCGAATGAGTGTGTGTACGTCCATGAGCAGAGCACAACACGTTGCTCTTTTACAGTTTGCCTGTTAGGAGCTGTGTGTGTGTGTGTGTGTGTGCATGGGTGTGTGTGTGTGTGTGTGTGTGATTATGAGAGCCTTGTGCTGGAGAGAGAGCCCCAGGGTGTTCCGTGTGGCCTTACGGAACCCCGCACCACAAATCATATGCTAACACATGGAAAAGGGCCTCACACATTCATACAGAAGGTCATTTATGCATGAAGGATGCATTTATGCATTCGTGTGTCAGCGGGCTTCTTTGGAGTGCACGCGCGTGACTGCATGTCAAACCGCACAGTCAGTGTGTGTGCGCCACGTGCAGTGTGTGTGTGTGTGTGTGTGTGTGTGTGTGTGTGTGTGTGTGCGCTCACCCATTGCGTTGCTGTTGAGCAGCAGCACACCATGTGCGTCGGCAGTATCCTCCAGACCCATGTAGAAGGGATGCACCCCGTAGCAGTTCATCTTATACTGGAGGATGGGGGAGAGGGAGAGAGGGGGAGGGGGAGAGTGAGAGGGGGAGAGGGGGAGAAAGAGGGATGGGGTCAGAGAAGGGCAAAGACATGTTGGATTATGTTCTGTGGTTTAGGCCCTTAGCAAATACGTCACTTTCGTTGTCTTAGTGTGTGTGTTTGTGTGTGTGTGTGTGTGAGAGAGAGTGCTCTCTAAGTGCTCCGGGGGTGCGGGCTGCTCTGGCTGGCCTGCCGGGGACGGGGGGCCGGGGAACGGGGGCAGGCAGAGGCAGTCGAACGTGGGAGGAGGAGGTGAACACAGTGGTGTCGCCCTGCATCAGTCTCCACCGCAACGGGGCAATATGTGAAATTATCCCCTCCGAGGAAATGTGTGTGTGTATGTGGGTGTGTGTGTGTGTGTGCGTGTGCTCTTAGGTTTGTGTGTGTTTGCTTGTAAGGACAGTCGGAGTGTGTATTATACTGTGCACACTACACTGTGTGTGTGTGTGTATGATTTTTAATGTGTGTGTGTGTGTGTGTGTGTGTGTGATTGCTAAAACGCCCTTGTAGCACTCGTACATGGCGCGATGGAGTGAGTCAAGAGAGAAAGGTTGTTAGCTCGTCCGCTAACAAAGACCGACAGCTAATGACAGCGCCAACACACACACACACACAAACCCACACTCCACGCCTCTGTGATTCAAGAGGAGGCCTCTTTGCATTCCACCTCTTTCTCCACACACACACACACAGACACACAGACACACACGCACACACATGCGCACACACGCACACACACGCGTGCTCTGCAGGGCGGCGCCTCCGGGGTAGACGGATGAGGCTCTCCGGGACCCCGTGGAGCCGACGTGGCAGCCCGGCAATTAAGTCCGGGCGGAACGCTGAGGCGGGCGGCACGCCGCGTCCCGGGTGGGCGTCGGTTCCCACCCTGCGTGGGTCGGCCCGCGTTAGGGCGCCGCCGGTGACGGGGCCCCCTCTCCGCCGCGGCCCCTGATGAGCGAGGAGCGCCGTCGCAGGCTTCAGAGATCCCTCTTGTCCCGCACGGGGCATGACTGAGAACAACGAGACGGGAGTGGCAACGGCCTGCCAGATGACGTGCCATGCCTGTGTCGTGTGTACGTTGTTCATCTGTGTGTGTGTCACCGTGTGTGTGTGTGTGTGTGTGGCCTCACGCCGGGCGGCTGGTCCTTGGCGAACATGCCCCAGGTGTGGTAGTTGAGGTCGTGTCTGTAGGTGGCGTGCTCCGTCTCCCCGAAGCCGTAGACGTAGTGGGAGGGCAGACGGGTGGACACCTGGATGAACATGTCTGAGAAGGTGAAGCCAGGGACGGAGGAGTCCCAACTGACAGGGGGAGGAAGAGAGAGCAAGAGGGAGGGACACAGAGAGATACGAAGAGAGAGATGGGGACACAGAGAGGGGGGGGGGGGGGTTAAAAGAGAGAGAGGGAGAGAGGGAGAGAGGGGGAGAGGACGTCAGAAAAGGAGAAAGAGAGGAAGATTGAAAGAGAGGAAAGACAGAGGGGGAGGGAGAGAGATATAGATAGAATTTTACATCCTAATTAGAACAATCAATATTCATTAGTTTACATTAAGTTGGCGTGGAGATTTGATTCACTGGTGTTTTTGCCCTTGTATATTACATCACAGTTGGACGGTAGGGGAAATCGATAGCTGCACGTAAAAACACGACCTTAGACCTCTACGGCCCAACAGGTTAGGAATAAAAAGCCCCTCTAAACAAGAGGGCCGAGCCCCCTGTGGACGGCCCTGCCTGGGGGGCTCCACCTACATCTTGGTGCCGGTGCTCTTCCGGACCACCTGGATCCCAAAGGGCTGCCTGGTGAAGGTCACCTGGTACAGCCGGTTGGCCTCGTTGGTCTCCAGGGTACCGGGAACCTCCAAGGGGACGGGGACCTCGAAGCGCTTGTTGTTGGGGTCGGCGATCTGGAGGGAGAGAACAGAAAGAAGGAGACGGAGAGATGGAGAGAGAGAGACCGTGGAGAGACAAAGAGAGAGAGAGAGAGTGAGATAGAGAGAAGCAGGGACACACATTCTGTTACGTGGACTCGTGGCAGAAGGCCTGTTTGTCTGAAGAGATGCGGCGGGCGTCCATTTTGAGTTAACGTATTAGAGCTATCCCTTTGAAGCAATAAGCCAAGGCAGCGCGCGGTGTGCTTAGACGATATCCCTGGCATTGAACATGACAGACAGCAAAGGACTGCAGCCCCACTGATGTCATTTCAATCAACCACGGGCCTGGAATTGGTTTATTTCTCTTATGAAATGAACCGCTGCGTCTGACGGCCCTTTCTTCCGAAGGCAAACTTTGGGAAATGAAAAGGGAAGCGTGTCGGTAATAAACGGTGAGGGAGCCTGACGGGGCTTTGGCGACGGTCTGCTGCCCATACCGCGGTGGCTTCCTGTTTGCCCAAGCTCGGGCTGCACGCTAGCGGACGGCGCGGTCCCCCGGCCAAAACCAAACGCCGCCAGGTTACGCTAGAGCCCAGCCAGGAAGACATGGCGCCGCGTCGTCGCGACGCGTCTGCGTGTTTCATTTGTTTGTTTGTTGTTGTTGTTTGTTTTGCCGCGTGGCCGTGTGCTCGGGAGCGTTGAAAATGGCCGCCTCCGGAGCAAGGGGTGAGCAGGGGTTGGAAACAGTACGGTGGGTCCATCCGTGGAACGCGCTCCTCAGAGGATCCAATGTCATGACGGGGCGTCGACTTCAATGCACACGTCTGTGGCCAGTCTACTCGCATCAGAACAGAATGGCTGGCTATGGTGCACTGAAATGATATCCCAGCTAGGAACTAATGATAGCATGCTTCATGCCATCCATTCAGCCATTGTCCATTATCCAAAAAAGCATCTTCCCAGTTCAAATGTCGGTGACAAAAAGATACAGACATAATTAACACACTGCATCAGGCCTCCTTTCACAAAACACACACACACACACACACACACACACACACACACACACACACGCACACACACCCAGACTGACCGCTCACCTTGAAGCGCAGCAGGTGCCCGCTGAGGTACTGGACCTCCACTCGGAGCGTGTCGATGTCGGGTGAGTCCACCCTGCCACTGCTCCTGTAGCGGGCGTTGCGGGTGATGTCCAGCGTCATGCCGGACGCCGTCTCTGTCACCGGCCCGGCCACGTAGCCGTAGTCCTCCGGGTAGAAACACGCCGGCACGCCGGCGCTAGTGGACAGCTGGTACGGGGGGAAGGTGGGAGGTGAGAAAGAAGGGAGGGCAGGGAGGGCAGGGAGGAGGGGCAGAGGGAGAGAGTGTTTCACTAGCAGCAAGGCCAGGGTGGTTAATAGAACGGTTCCACAATAGAGGAACATGAACCCGGCGAACGCTCTGAACGACCCGGCCCCACCCACCAACGCTAGCTCTGCCGGGGTCAAAGGTCGCACAACCATTAAACAGCAGTCCCGTGCTTATGTGTGTGTGTATGTGTGTGTGTGTCTGTGTGTGTGTGTGTGTGTGTGTGTGTGTGCGTGCGTGTGTGTGTGTGTGCGTGCGTGCGTGCGTGCACGTACCTTCCAGATGCAGCCCCGCGCCGTGCACTTGGCCTCGTCGGCGTTGCTCTCGGGGTGGCAGTCAAAGCGCTGGGTCTCGTCCTCCCTCACAGTCCACTGCACGGTGTATGACTGACCCAGGGTCAGCCCCAGAGACACTAAGAAGAGGACCTGAGACGACATGGAGACACAGCTGCTGCGGTGATTCAAGAAGCGTGAGGAGGCAGCGACAGTCGAGAGTGAGAGGCGGAGAAACAGATGGTGGAAAAGGCAACGGCGGAGAGAGGCTCGAAGGAGGGACACAAAACGGAAGCTGTCGTTGAAGGACAGGCTGCGCTGGGCATCGGCGCGGAGCGCTTCCTCCGGGCGGACGCACGGGCGTCACTTGACATGCCGGGGGCGAGGTCGCGACCCGACAAGCGCCACACGACACGGCTGTGCTCAGCTTTAGAACGCATTCACCCTTCACCCAGAAGACTTCACGTGTGTTAAAGTGCGGGCCTGTGTTTGAGTGGGTCCGTGGAGAGCGTGTGTGTGTGTGTGTGTGTGTGTGTGTGTGTGTGTGTGTGTGTGTCCTCATTGTGAGCCCAGCGAGACCTTGGGAACACACACTTTGCTACTTTCTCTTTCTAATGGAACCCACTTGACATAATTTACTCTCACACACACACACGTGACCCTGACTTGTCACTCGTTAGACGGATAGCGCTCTCGCTCTCTCTTTCTCTCTCACACACACACAAACACACCCATGCGTTCAAATGGGAACCTACCCCCCACCCACCCCCACACATACACACACACACTTTAGCGCACATACACACAGGGGGGCCACACACCTCTTGAAGGATTGTAAGAGTTTATGGCTTTCCACCGCGTAATGTAGCCCTGGCATCATATCTCCTACTTAGAGGCTAACCTTGGCTGGCGCGCTGAAACGCTCCCTGCCTTATTGAGAGTGATAACTCCGGGATCCAGGGCCCGGTTAGGATCAGGAGATGTTACGAGCCCGTCCAGGATGTGGTCGCTTCGTCAAGCTGCAGCACGCGTTCAAAACACTGCGCGCGCGCGTGTGTGTGTGTCCCCCCCAAAACTAGCCGAAGCGTTTCCAAAGGCTCTGGCACAATGATGGAACACGCTGTGTGTCTGCTTTGTCTGAAGGTATGGTCGGAAACGCTTGCACGTTTGCGCGTGTGTGTGTGTGTGTGTGTGTGTCCGCACCTTTTTGGTGGCGTCGTACTGAACGTTGGCGGCGGGCACGGTGGTGACTGTGGCGCCCTGGGTCACGTTCACAGCCCCGGGATGGCTGGAGAGGCCCAGCACGGTGATGGTGTCAAACTTCAGGTTGTTGGGGTCATTATAGCCAATATTGACCACCTGCATGGTCAGAAGCCCCTAAGAAAGGCAAGAACACACACACATAGTAGTTATTGTTCATCATTGGACAAACTATTCAGTCAGATATTTTGTACAGAATTGTGTTTCTTCCCTGTATGTTTCTGCTTGACTTGTGTAAAGCACATCGGATTGACTTTGTGAATGAACTGTGCTATGCAAGGACATTTGATTTGATTTGTTCCA
>JAPMUY010001311.1:112500-117500 GCA_026901105.3 Galaxias olidus
ATTCTCTCTCTCTCTCTCTCTCTCTCTCTCTCTCTCTCTCTCTCTCTCTCTCTCTCTCTCTCTCTCCCTCTCTCCCCTCTTTCCCTCCCTCTCCGTCTCTTATCACCCTCCCTTTTCATCTCCCCTCTTTCGATCGTTCTAGTCTCTGTCTGTTAGACCACAGACCCCAGGGCAGAGTGTTTCACCCAGACAGCCCCTCTCCTATTCTCTTCTTGTTCTGCACAGCTCTGTGGAGTTAGTAGGCTGACCCCCTGGTTGGCACTGCCTCTTAACAGCACCTACACACCTCCCTACATCTCAATCCATCTCCACCGTCTCTAGTCTCTGGTTTGAGGCTCTCACCATGGGCCCAATGTGCATTTCATCCCTCTACTACCGGGTTGGCAGGACGTCAACAGCCCGAAACAGGAAGTACTCACCGTGTCGTAGTCGTACCAGACGGCGTCCGGAACGTAGGCGTCGATCACCTCCGTGCCCTGCAACCAGGAACCAATCGCGTCAGACCGCGGTTACGAGTGTGACCAATCCAGATAAACACCGTTTGAACCCGTCGCTGTGATTCGCCCTCTTTGAGGGGAGAATGAAACCTAAAGGGACTTCAGAAGGCCTCCCCGCACAGAGAGGCGTTTTGAAGTCCGTCTGAAGGTTCCACGGAGCGTCATGGTGGCCGCTATGCTGTACGGTGCCAGACAGGAAGGGGGGGGCAGCATCAAGTGATGGACGATGGGCAACAGCCTTTGATGGCTTCAGGGGGACAGACAGGCGTAATCGATGGCAGAGGAGCGGGCCCCTTTGATAAAGCTGTCGTCACCGCGGTGACACGGCGGAACAGAGAGAGACGGGGGCCGCAGAGAGGGGAGGACCACAGAGAGCGGCGGGGAGGGGGGCTCATGAAGAATTACATGTCCCATTTCAAAGGGAGCACACGCAGAACACGTGTCGTGTTCGTGGGCCACTGTCCCCCCCCCCCCCCTCCTCTCCCTCCCCCTGTCTCTCATTGTCTCTCCGTCCTATTTCGTCTGACGCCCGTCATAAGGGACGGGATTGAAAGGCAGAGGACGCGGTTGGGAATAAGGGCAACGGAATGAAAAGGGAAAAGAACGACGGTGGGGGAAAAGAAGAGCCAAGGCAGGAAAACTACGGAGCAAAGCCATGGCAGGGATACAGCAAGCCTGGTGGGGTGAATTTGGGTGATTATTCATATTATATGCCCTTCCCGAAAAGACGTGTTCTATCTTTACCATGATGACTAGAAGGCAAAATCAATGCAGTGACACGTCCATAGACATGCTGCAGAAATATGCTGTCCCCCTGTGTCAGACATCCTCTATCAAAGACGTGGAAGACGTCCAACATTCCCTTCCTGGTCCTCCCGCGCTTCCCAGTTCCGCGGGATTTCCCCACCGCAGCGGGTCTACGTCGGCCCTGACACTCGGAACGTGGACTTCTCCCGGGGAGGCGGCTGGGAAAAAGTGACGCGTTCCCGCAGCACCTCGTTGGCTGGTGCCGTCTCCGCTCAGCCTGGCCATCAGTCATCGTCCGGGCTAAGACAGAGCGACACGGACCAGTTAGCACGGATGCTAGCCGACAGAGCGCCAAAGGCAGGGGACCACTGGAGTTAGCATTGAAGGCTAACGATGACCGAGGGAGACGGCGCTGTCTCCGTTGCTAATCGTGAGGGACGGAAAGACAGAGATTGAGAGTGCTGCTAGAGCGCTGCCGAAAGAGCAAACTCCGATAAAGAGAAGGAGCAGGCGTTTAATAGAAGAAGAAAAAAAAGGAAGGATAAAGGGAACAGGGGGAGAGAGGTGGGGCTCTGCTGAACCCACCAGGCCAGCGAGCGGCTGTCCACGGCCCAGTGCGGTGTCTGCTGGTTGGGACTTAGCACATATCTGCTGTCTCACTGCCTTCCCCCACCGAGAAGCTCCACCAGCCTGCCCCTGTGCCCTGGAATGGGGGTTGGGAGTGTGGAACAGACCCCCCGACATTCCCACCCACGCTCCCCCTGTCAGCAGACGACACACCCCGACCGCTGCAGCACTGCACAGAACACTGTCGTCTGTTTCAGTCGGGTTAACCGACCTTTTGACCTTCTCACCCCAACCTGGGAGAGGTCAACCCCAGGGGATGTCTCTCGCCGCCCTCCTCCCGCTCCCCCTCTGGCTGCATAAGGAGCGTTTGTTCCCACAGCGGCCGTCTGTTGATAACTTGTCAAATCCCAAGCCCTACTTTGAATCCATTTGGCTCCGTGCTTTTTCGTCGTTCGCGGGAGAGGTCGGGCTAAATGGCTTATTAATCAGGCCACTTTAACGCGGGCGCAATTGGCGTGCTCGTGTACACACACACACACACGCGCGCGCGCGCGCGCCAAGTACACATTTATATCCACACATAGACACAGCATCCATCTACAGTGCTAATCTGGCAGTAATGAGGTCAGCACACTCATTAGCACCAAAAAGAAACGAAGGAGGGACATGAAAGAGAGATGAAAGAGGGAGGAGAGGAAGTAAATCCCATGTCATGCATTTATCCCAATGGAGGTCAACAACTACGTATATGTGGATGTAAAACGTATGTGTGTGTGTGTGTGCGTGCGTGCGTGCGTGTGTGTGTGTACAATGAAGATTCATCAACTCATTAGTGTAAACTTCATGAAGGAATTTAAACTTTAGCGTGTGCGTGTGTGTGTGTGTGTTCAGGCTGCCGTCTGCTTCCTGAGAGTGTGTGTGCCTTCCACATTGACACACTGTATGTTCAATCATGTAAGTGTGGCTTTATGTGCAGGTGTGTTCGTTTACTAGCGCATATGCCTCTGCGTTTGTGTTGTACTGCGTGTGTGTGTGTGTGTGTGTGTGTGTGTGTGTATGTGTGTGTGTGTGTATACTGACCGGGTCCAGTACAGGTGTAATGAGCAGGTGTTTCCCCCAGAGGAACTGTCGGTCCACATTCCAGGTGGCAGAGTCCGAGAAAAACCTTGAGAGAGAGTGAGGAAGAAAGAGAGGGAGAGAGAAAGAGAGAGAGAGAGAGAGAGAGATAAAGAGAGAGAAAGAGAGGGTGCCGGTGATGGAAGACAGAGAAAATGTGGTGAGAGATGTACAGAGGGTTAGGGTGACCGTTCATCAGAACGACAGACGTAGTTGAGCGCCAGGCTCCACGTGGTCTCTGCTCGCACTCCGGTGTGGTGGGCACGCCAGCGTCCCAACGTCTGCTATGGACACGCCGCGCACTCCAGACGCGTCCGCCACACCATGCTCTCACTGCGCCGTGCCAGCCACAGCAGAATGCACCAACTGTCCGAAGCACGCTCACACGTTTCCCTGAGTGACGACGTTACGCCCCCCTCCCCCCCAGGAAATCAGACGGGGTGGGTGGCTGTGTTGCGTGTCCGTGTGTGTGTGTGTGTGTGGGGGGGGGGGGGGATACTCACTCGTGCATGACGGGTCGGACCACCGTGTCGCCGGCCGTGTGCGCCTTGTAGAAGAGCGTGTAGAGGTAGGGCAGCAAGGTGTAGCGGATGTTCAGGTAGTGCTTGGAGCTCTCCATCAGCGTGGAGTTGAGGCCGTACGCAGCTGGATCCTGGGGCTGCAATGGGGGGGGGACACAGAGAGGAAGGGAGGGGGACGTCAGGGAGGAGGGAGAGGGGAAGGGGGTGGACAGAGAGAGGGCAAAAGAGGAGCATCAACAACTTTACCATCGCAAACTGTTTCAAAAACAGATGAAACATAAAAAAAGCAGTAGCACAAATGAATGAAAAGTAGCGAAAAAAGAGAAGAAAGAGACCGTTGAGGAGAGTAAAGACTTGAGAACAGGAAGACGATGGTGGGTGGACAGTAGCGAGCGAGGGAATCAGAGAGGGACAGAACAGAGGCAGGTTTTAATCCTCTAATTGTTCCGTCTGAGAGGATGATTAGCGACTGAAGGGCCGTACGCTCCTCATCGGGCTAATCAGTTAGCCCCTGAGAGTGCTTGCGCGTGTGTGTGTGTGTGTGCGCGCGTTGTGTGTGTGTGTGTGTGTGTGTGTGTGTAACTGCGTGCAAGACAAAAGTAGCCTGCGTGGGACAGAGGTATGTCCGCGGGTTGTGTGAATGTGAATGTAAAGCGTATGTGTAGGGGGTTGTGTGTGTGTGTGTGTGTGTGTGTGTGTGTGTGTGTGTGTGTGTGTGTGTGTGTGTGTGTGTGTGTCTGTGTGTGTGTGTGTGTCTGTGTGTGTGTGTGCGTGCGCGCGCTGCAGACATTAGCCCATGCGGCCGTCTGGTGAGAGAAGTGATTAGGGCACAGGAAAGGTCACACATTAGCCGTCCCATTAAGAAGAGACCAGGGCTCCCATTCATCTTCATTGGCCTGTCCTCCAGTGAGAGAACACGCCATGTCACTCTCTCTCTCTCCTACTATCTCTGTAACTCTGTCTCTCTCTCTTTCTCCTACTATCTATGTAACTCTGTCTCTCTCCTACTATCTATGTAACTCTCTCTCTCTCTCTCCTACTATCTATGTAACTCTCTCTCTCTCTTATCTCTGTAACTCTCTCTCTCCTACTATCTCTGTAACTCTCTCTCTCTCTCTCCTACTATCTATGTAACTCTCTCTCTCTCCTACTATCTATGTAACTCTCTCTCCTACTATCTATGTAACTCTCTCTTTCTGCTTCTATCTCTGTAACTCTCTCTCCTATCTCTGTAACTCTCACTCCTATCTCGGTAACTCTCTCTCTCCTATCTCTGTAACTCTCTCTCCTATCTCTGTAACCCTCCCTCTCTCTCTGCGTCTATCTCTGCGTCTCTCTCTCTCTCTCTCTCGCTAGCATCTGACTCCTTCTCTCTGACTCTCTCGCTGGCCTCACAAGCGACGACGGCGGGAGGAAGTCGTCAGCGATGAGACGCGCTGAGGCCGAGGAAGAGCTCCCGCAAAAAAAAACAAGAAAAACAAGCAAAGAAACGTGTGTGGAAAGAGGGACGAGAGGCGGAGGATCGGCCGGCGGAGGAGGAGGAGGTCCGTGA
>JAPMUY010001311.1:120000-145000 GCA_026901105.3 Galaxias olidus
TGTTGTGGTGTTTTTTTTTTATCCGGAACACAATCGCTGAAAAGAACGTAGCTTTAAAGGCAGATCCGCATATTCATATCGACCAACGTAAAAGTTAAATTTTCTTTCAACACGACAAGCACAGGGCCATCACAGGTCCTGTAAGTCTGGGTGTAGGTGTCTGGGTGTACCCACACTTCCTGCGCCAGCACCATGGAGTAGGCGTAGAGGCTGTGCACGTCATAGTGGCTCCCCCAGGTCTGCTTGGAGTCCATGCACAGGGTCTTGCTATACATCAGCCCGTCCAGAATCCCTGGGGACCCCAAAAAAAAAAAAAAGTGTGTGGGGGGGGGGGGGAGTGGGGAGTGTGTCAGCGTAACTGCACTTTGTGTCCCTCTTAGACAGATGGAGTCGGGAGGGAAATGCAAACTCTGTCCATCCCAAAAAGGGAATTGCCGCGGGGAGAGTAGCTCCTGGGAACCCTGTTGACAGAATAGCTCGAGACGACTCTAAGATGGAGAGAGAGACTTACGGGGGGTGAAGGGGGGGTAGTTGAGGTTGTTGTTTTCACAGCCCTTCGTTGAGCCCGGTATGAAGCTGGACACCTCGTTCATATCCTGCCACGAGCAAAACAACCAACCAACAAAACGGGGGTTACAGAGGTTGTTAGTGGATCTCTTAGGAACCCAGTCAGAACAATGTATTATATTGTGTAACAACAACATGGAGCCAACTCGTGTTCCTTATTGTTTTCAGATAACGGGGGGCGTGTTTCTGAGGGGTGGGGAGGTCAGAGGTCCGAGGTCAGAGGTGGACTTACGATCCAGAGGGCGTCGTGCTTCACCTCCATGTACAGCCTCTCGTACTCGTCTGCCCACCACTCGATGCAGGCCGGGTTAGTGTAGTCTGGAAACTGGGTCTGCCCCGGCCAAACCTGGAGGGGGGGAGGGAGAAGAGGAGGAGGGAGGGAGGGAGGGAGAGAGGGAGGGGGAAGAGAAAGAGAGAGGGAGCGTTGGGGAGAGAGCGGGGTAGGTAGAAGGTTATTTCTGAGACGGGGCAGTGAGAGGATTTTGAGTTTTGAGGATGAGGACGATGCCGCAGCGGACGACGACACGCGGCGACCACGGCGACGAAGGTAATGACAGGAACGGTCACTATGACGACGACCCTCAGGAGAGTAATGAGGACATGGCTATAAATAGTGGCAATACTGGAAATGATGAAGGAGGCGGCGATGACCATGACGACGACGTTGACTCTGGCAATAACCCGATGAAGACGATGCTCTCACCAGCGATGGCGGCTGAAAGGGGGAGATTGTTCATGGACGATGGACCCAGACGGAGGAATATGGCAAAGGGACGATCGAGACATCTAAAGACGCTCCACGGTGCTTTGAGGGAAGTGGAGCGGAGGGAGAAAATGGCCCATAATAATGACGCGAGGCTTAGAGGAGAAGAAAGGCAAAGGGACGCGAAGGGTGGGGGGTGGGGGGGGTGGGGCTGCTTGAGGAGCGAGGAGAGGAGAGAGAGGTTGTGGAGGAGTGGAATGGAAGGCAACAGGGGGCTCTAGACAGAGACGGGCTATGGGTTAGAGTTAGACAAGGAGGGGCTATCACATGCACTGGGAGTAATGATCGATCGTATGAGAGTGTGTGTGTGTGTGTGTGTGTGTGTGTGTGTGTGTGTGTGTGTGTGTGTGTGTGTGTGTGTGTGTGTGTGTGTGTGTGTGTGTGTGTGTGTGTGTGAAAGTATGGGTGTGTGTTTGTGCGTGCGTTATTTTGTGCGCATGTGCTTGCTGGTGAGAGACAGACTTAGTGTAAGTGTGAGTGACAGAAAATTCAGTGTGTGTGTGTGTATGTGTGAACGAGTGCAAGACTTGGTGTGTTTGTATGTGTGAGCGAGAGAGACAGATTCTCAGCGTGTTTGTATTTTAGAGTGTGTATGTGTGTGTGAGGTGTGTGTGTGTGTGAGGTGTGTGTGTGTGTAGTAGGAGAGAGACTTAAGTGAAAAAGAGAAAAAGTGACCCGACACGTGTGACAGCCATGCTGAGCGTTTGAGTGTGTGCGTGTGTGTGTGTGAGTGTGTGTGTGTGTGTGTGTGTGTGTGTGTGCGTGTGTGTGCTGCCAGCCTTGTGTAACAGTGAGCCGGAGATTAAATCTCAAGGTTCTTTCCCCTCCCCTAGTATAAAACACAGCGGCTACCTTTAACCCGTCATTTCACCGGCACCAACTTTACAACCCCAAGAGGAGAAAAGCCATGAATCATGCTCACCGACACACACACACACACACACACACACACACACACACACACACACACACACACACACACACACACACACACACAGACACACAGACACACACACGGGCCGTTAACCTCTGCAAGGTTGAGATTTATTATCGGTTGTTTTTCTTCCAGGTCGGAACCAGGTCAAGGTTCACCGATAGTCCACCAAATAGCACGCTTCGTTTGCTTCTCTGGTACATCTGTCTCCCTTCTTTCCAGAGCTTCATCTCACTCTGTTTTCCTCCTCACCTCTCTGCCTCCTCTGACTTTACTCCCCTCCCTCCAACCTTCCTTCTCTCTCTCTCTTCGATCCCTTCCACCATGCGGCGTCAGGATGGCGCGTGTGTCGGACAAGCTGAGATGAGTCTGGGTCTGCTTCTGCTGCAGCGAGCAGCAGGGCTAGCTTCCCTCCTTATCTGCCTCATAGCAATTAGCCGGCCTTAATAGCCTGGTAAATAGAGGCCTGCAGCGCCCCCCCCCCCCCCACTCCCCTCCACGCTAGTCACCGAGGTCATTACTCAGGAGATGTGAAAGGCGAACGCACACAGCACAAATTTACATACACACGTGCAGGCCCACCCACACACACACACACACACACACACACACACACACACAGCATACGTTTTCGAGCAGAAACGCGCACAGGCTTACACAAAACACAGAAGCAAACAAAAGTATTAAACAAAAACGCAGTCGTGTCGACGCTCACGCGGATATCTGCATAAGAACACGTACGCACGGAATCGACGTGCGTGGAGTCTGCGATGCAGAGCAGGTGGAGATGAAAGACTAACGGGGAATCGATGCCTACGTTTGACCCGATCTAAGAGCATCAGAAAGCCATTAGCCCAGGGCTAGGCTTAATAGTGTGGCTAATCAAACACTACTCCATGTGAGCACCAGCTTTATCACCCTTTACATATGTATGTATATATATACACATATATATATGTGTGGGTGTGTGTGTGTGTGTGCATGTTTGTACCTCTGTGTGTGTGTTTGTGTTAGTTTAGAATATGCTTGTATTATCGTCCGAAGGTTTTGCATGTGGTTGTGTTGGTGAGGACACTTTTGGAAAGCAACTGCAATCACACACACATCTATTCACACACCTAGAGAAGCACACAAACACACACACACACACACACACACACACACACACACACACGCTAACACACGCGCACGAGGCCAGGGCTCACCTCTCCCACCAGAGGTGTGACCCCGTCCGACTCGGTGACCCAGACCTTCTGGAGCTGGCCGCGGTCGAAGGCCTCGTAGGCGGTGTCGTTGACCCTCTTACTGGTGGCCAGCGCCGGGTCCTGGACAAACAATCACACCTCAACGGCTGACACAGCGCACGCTAACAAGGTCTAGAGGCATTGGCCTCTTGATGTTGAACCCGTGGCGATTGCATTCAAGAAAATCAATGTTTGGACATTTTAAGTGAGCTATTTGTAGTATGCTATGAGAATGGTCAGAGTGGTTATATAACTGTTGCATTGCACTATTGATATCATTTGATAACCGTAACTAAGGGGATATTCTGCTAAATCCCGACATCTTCAACTTACCAGGATGAGGATGTAGCGCTGTCCCTTCTCGTGCAGGTAGTTGGCGAAGTTGGGCAGGTCTTTGAACTTGACGGTATCGTAGGTGAAGTCTTTCTTATCCTCCATGTAGTCTATGTCAGTGTACTGGATATCCTGGTAGAGACGCGCGCGAGAGAGACAGAGGGATAAACACTTATTAATGGCTCCCATCACCGCTACGTGAAGCCTATAAAGGGCTCATATTCTGAGCGTGGAGCTAGTGCTGGATGAACAGCCACAGGCTATGGCTAATGGGACACAGGAAAGACCCTCACAGGCCCAACCTGGATGCTGAGATGAAGATCCTGCGCTTTACAAATACCCCCCGTTCGACCGGCGCCGATGTAGGAACACGAAAGCGCGCCGTCTATCTTCTCAGGCCCCGAGCGGGAGGTTTGACCCCACCCCCACTTCCTTAGCGTGACCCAGATACGGCGCCGCCGGCTTCCACCGGAGACCTCACTTATGGTAAGCACCTCCCTCTCACTTAAGTCAAAGCCCATCAATTAGCGTTAGCTCGCCGGCACGGCGCCCGTGCGTCGACGGAGCGCGCTCCCTCCGAGGGTGAATGGAACACATCCGGCACGACGCTAATGCGTCTTAAACACGTCAAATCCCCCCCCCCCCTTCGTGCCCCCTCGCCGCTTCCCATCTGCTTCCGAGCCACGGCTTCCACACACGCACGCGCCCCCCGGAGGAATTAGCACGCGGCAGATTACTGTCATGCGTTTCCGTCTCGCTTTAGCGTTAGCGCGGCTAAACGGTAGCCACTGGGGGGAGCCGCCTCGGAGACACCTCGGCATCGTCGGCTCGCCCGCCGTGCCTGCTGGACGCCAGAGAGAGGTGGGCAGACAGACCTTGACAACTTGGCTTGGAGGGGGGAGGGGGGGGGCTATGGTGTTTTAGGAGGAGTGCGGAGTGTTAGCACGTTCTGCCTGCGGACCCCTGGCCTCCGTCTGTCTGTCTGCCGGTCGGTGGGTCGGTCGGCTGGCATGTCCTCTCTCCGTATCGACGGAGCAGCAGATGGTTGGCAGACCCCCGGTCCCACTCCACACCCTCCCCGCTTCCCTCCTCCTCCTAATGGGATACCAGCTCGCGACGCATCAGGAGGACGTGCGGAGGCCCTTCCAGCTCGCTCCGGTTTGATCGCTGTCAGACATGCGGCGCGTCGGTCACATTGAGACGGGGAGCGGCTGGCTGTCCGTGTCTCCAGGGTCAGGGGCTCCGGGGGAGGGAGATTATCAGAGAGACGGTTTGCTATCCGCCCCGTGCACCCTGCCTGCGTGCCAACGCTGGCTGCTGGAGAGGTGCTGGGGATAAGAGGGGGGGGGGGTGCTCTCTGTTGGCAATACCCGTGGATATGATCTTAACGGTTGGAACAGTTACTCCTTCAAGCTACCCCCCCCCCTCCTCCCTCCCCCACCCAATGCTCTCGGTGGGGATCAAACGCAGGCTGTCAGGCTCTCCACCGCTCCACTAGGAAGTGGACTATGCCGCCGGGCAGGAGGGGGGCCAGGCAGCCACTGCACTGTGGTTAGGGAACGTTGGGCGTCCCTTCCACTGCCTGCTTTCCCAGGGGCGCTGGCGGAGCTTGTCCTCAGACATCCGGGTTCGGACTACCTCCTGTAATCCCGGACTCACAAGCAGGAGGATAGCCTCCATGGTAATTAGGTCCAAGATGGAGCGTTCTATTAGCTGGCATAAAGTTCGGAGCGCAGGCAAAGTTAGATAGTGTCAGATTAGGGCATTTAAGGACACTAAGTGATCGTTTTGAATTGGTTTGGCAAAGGATGAAAGATGTAGTTATGATACGACGTCAATGTGTCACAGGGTTGTATTATATTTGAGGGGAAGTTATTGTGATTTGAGGCTTTGCCAGAGAGGTAATGATTCAAAAGCAAAAGGATGATTTAATTTGTGTGTGTTGGTATGTGTGTGTGTGTGTGTGTGTGTGTGTGTGTGTGTGTGTGTGTGTGTGTGTGTCTGCGGTTGTCTGTGGGCGAGCAGACAAGGACTCAATGAATACACTCTAGGTATTAGCTTTGACTAAACCCTTCAGGATTTCAACGCCACGTGATGTGAGTCACCGTTGACAGTGTTCAAGGCAAACCTGTCCGGAGAAAATCTATTCTCCTCTCTGAGCATTTGCAACCAACGCCGAGGTAACGTTCGTGCGACACGGCAAGGCGGACCCTGTTCCATCAAAAGAGAACACTGGATCAAATGGTTCAACTTTATGGCGTGTTGAGTGAATAAAACAAACTGTGAATATTGCCAAAGGAAATGACCCTGGCATGGGTTTTTGACCCACCACTTACTGAACTGTCACACAGCAGCAAAGACATGCTGACAGGAAAAGTTCAATGAATCAAGAAATGGCAAGTAGGCGAAGAGTTAGGCGTTAGGGGTCAAAGGTCTTACGTAGGGCATGCCCGATGCGCGGTTCCTCTCCACGGTCTCCTTGACCACGTCCAGACTCTCGTAGCCCCAGCGAGAGAGCTGGAAGCCCAGGGACCAGTAAGGAGGCATCACTGGACGACCGACCAACTGTACACAGAGAGAGAGAGAGAGAGAGAGAGAGAGAGACAAGGAGAGAGAGAGAGAGACAGAGAGAGCGATCAAATGAAGATGGTTGCGTTGCTAAAGACACTTGCACAGAAAAACGACCGTGCTCCCGTTATTCAACATTTTTCATTACGGCGCCCGCATAATGCGATTCAGACTCCTGTAGTGTATAGCGTATGCAAAACAAATTGTTTTGGAATGCGTTCGCCACTGCTGTCGGGGAAAATCCATAGTCAACAGGGTGCTGTCCAAAGTACAAACCGACTTTGGAATGTCTCTGGGTCATGGAAACTCAGAGTATAATGTGCTCCGTCAATCAATATGAAGCTAATAAAAAATGTAAATGAGAAATTGCCACAAAAAAAAGGTTTCAAGGTTTCCCCCGATGGCAACAGACGATCGCATCAAGCTTGGAGTAGCAATAAAACCTTAATTAAAAAAAAAAGCATAATTAATTTGACATTAGCAGATGGAGAGATAGACTGTCGTTAGTCAATAGCAAAAAATAAAAGATCCCATAAGTTCAAATGTACTGCGTTGACCTTAACTAATTAACAAGGTTAATTAGTCGAGTGTCATCTTACACTGCGTGCCCGTTTGCTGAGACACGAGGATGTGTGTGTGTGTGTGTGTGTGTGTGTGTGTGTGTGTGTGTGTGTGTGTGTGTGTGTGTGTTCTTACGGCTCTGGCACTAGACTAGTATGCAATGGAGGCTCACCAGTGTAAACTCCTGCACCACTTGCTCCGGCGTGTCTCCAAACACAATGTAGAAGTCCAGAACGCCTCCGATGGTCCTGAAGGTCACTGCTGGGGCGGGCTGCAGAGTCACCTCTGTGCACACACAAACACACACACACACAAACACAACGACATAAACACACACACACACACACACACAGACACACCTTTCAGCATAGCCACAGTCGCAATGTTGCAATGTTCAAGGCTCATGCCGTGTTTTGACATGTCACTACAGCAGGAATCATCAGATATACCCCCCCCCCCCCCCACCACCACCACCACCACCATCATCTCCTGGAGCACCCAACACCGCCCTACTCCCTTTGAAACGGCAGTGGAGAGTCACGATGAGAAGCTCTGTCTCTTAGAGAACAGTACCGAACAGATAGACGCACCAGACGCTCCCACCGGCTTTGCTGCGACCGCGTTTGTGTGCGTCTGCGCGTGAGCGTGAGTGTGTGTGAGTGTGTGTGTGCTAGTCACTCCTCCCCACACGTTGTGCCTCCGAAACCCTGCCGTGCGTTTCCGGCGTCAGTGCGCTGCGGCACCGAGCTAAAGAAGTGCTGGGAGCGTCGCCCGTGTGTCTAAGCTCCCGGCCTCACCCATGGCGTTGCTGTTCATGAGGAAGACTCCGAAGGACTTCCCTCCCGCGTCCTCCAGACACATGAAGTAGGGGTAGTGACCGTAGAGGTTGTGGGTGCCCTGAGGGGGAAGAGGGGGAGAACAGGGGGGTGAGAGGAAGGACGAGAGACAGCGAGGAGGCCGATCAAACACGCCACACGGGTACAGGATACACACACATACACACACACACACACACACACCTATCAGAGACAGACAAGGCCGAGTGGCCTCTTGTTAGCCGAGTTGTTCATCGTGTGCATAGAATGCTTTTGAGTGTGTTGGCGGTTGTCATGGTTGGGAGGTGCGAGTGTGTGTCTTACCCCATTGGGAAAAGAGTCTCTGGCAAAGATGGGCCAGGTTCTCCAGTTCATGTCATGGCGATAGTTCTGATGAACATGTTCTCCGAGGCCATATATATTATGGGATGGAAGCTTGGCTGACAGCTGTAGGTACTGGTCGGCAAACACAAGAGGACCCATGGTAGTGTCGAACCTGCGTGTGTGTGCGTGTGTGTGTGTGTGTGTGTGTGTGTGTGTGTGTGTGTGTGTTATTTTCAGGGAAGATGAGTAAATGTTTCATTTCCAGTAGCATGTGGTGGTGTGTGTGTGTGTGTGTGTGATAAGTGTTTTATTGTGTGTTTATTTATGTTAGTTGGGAAAAAAAAGCAGAGAGCTGGATTAGACAGATGCCAATGCCATGCTGAGCTACTGGTTGATAGGCCTTTGCTATGAGAAGACATGTATCAAACCAGAGAGAGAGAGAGAGAGAGAGAGAGAGAGAGAGAGAGAGAGAGAGAGAGAGAGAGAGAGAGAGAGAGAGAGAGAGAGAGAGAGAGAGAGAGAGAGAGAGAGAGAGAGAGAGAGAGAGCACTGGCGCTGGGCTAACCATCCCAACCAGCTCTAACAAGGCCCATGTGTAGAATTTCACTGACATTCAAAACAAGACATACAGTGAAGAGAGAAATACTGCTTCAGCCCAGCGCCCGTCTGGTTCTACAACAAGTCAGACAGGGTTTGGGAAAGAGAGACACGCCTGCACACACACACACACACACACACACACACACACACACACACACACACACACACACACACACACACACACACACACACACACACACACACACACTGGCCTTCTGGAATTCTCTTTTTACTGGATTGGTCTTTGAAGCACAATCTTAAAGAGTGATTCCGGCCCTTACAGGAGTGGTCTATTTTGCAAAACATTTTTTTATAAGTTACTAAATAAAACATTGTCTCTAAAACTTCTCCCTCTATGGCTTGAACAGAAATAGAGGGAATGTCTGAAATATGGTAAATGTGCCATAACTTGAGTGTACGTAGTCTCTCTGCTGCCGATAGAGAGTTAAAAAGCTCTCTTGGATGCGGGTTGTTTGAGGGCACATACACGTACAAGTGCATTTATCCGATGTTCACAGAAAAAAAAATAATAATAATAATTACAACCTCCCGAGGTCATATCGGCCTCAGCATGACTGATTTACCTCTGAGCAGGGCAACCTTGATACTAGAAAACAGCCCGTCTGCAGCCCGTCTGTCGGGGTAGAGACGGCACTGCTGGGTCCTAAAAGGTACGGGACCCGTTTTGATAGGAAGTAAATGCGCCCGGCACAGACACGGAGAGAGAGCTGAAAGGACAGCAGAGCGTTTTGGAGGCGGACCGCGCTGCGGAGTGGAAGTGCCCCGGCTCCCGTCGCTGACGACCTTTTGTCCCTGGCACTCGCCCAGGGTCAGAGTGCGCGCGGATCCTATCACAGTAATTATCCACTACCCACGCGCGCGATCACCCCCCCTGACTCTCCCCCACCGCCTCCCACGCCCCCCCCCCCCCCCGCCACGTCCGCTGTAGGGGAATGACCGGCGAATCCTAATCACTGCTTTCATCTCTTGATAGTGTGGAGCCAAGACGCATAAAAACTCAATCTGCAGTCATTAGCCGTCATTAACCATTTAGACAGCCCCTTTATGACCGTCTATCATCATATTTCAGATTTAACAGCTGATGTTGCTACATTCATAGAAGGCCGGACGGTCCTTCATTGGCTGGCGCTGGAGGTATGGTTAAATGTTGACTTTAATCTATGACCATTGAACCATCGGACATGACAATGACTCAATATTCAGAATTTCCACCATCTTCAAGCAGCTGTATTATTTGGTTAACAGTGGTCAACGGGCAAGCCAACCATTCTGGGCTACCCGGCCAGGGCCGCAATTTAGCCTGCTGACTATTCAGGAAAGGCACTGACAGCTGAGCTTAAAAACACAAAGAGAGAGCCTCTCTGTGTTTCCGTGTTCTCGGGGCGCCAACGAGCCGGCAAGGTTTCGTGACGGAGGATTTAACAAAGTGCCTCCTTCAATTTTGGGACTAGGCCCCGGCGACGCGCTCCGGTATTTGGGGGAAAGCACAGGCCAACTCCGGGGACAGCCGGCTCTAACTTAGGCCCATGTCTCTGTTCTTCCACAGCGATTTGATGTGGGTTTTTTTTTGTTGCTCCTTTCCATTTCTGAGGCCACTCAAGGTTCCACTGACAAGGCCTCGTGGAGCGGCGGCGCGGCCCTTTAAATAGGCCCTGCCAGACGGAGAAAACGGAGCGGAGGGAGAGACCTTGAAGGTTGAAGTGAAAATTCTCTCAACCTCTCTCAGTCCTCAGTCTAATTTAATGGAATGATACAATCTAGAGCAACTTCGTTCCGGTCATTATGCCCACTGGCTCGTGTTGGAGTTAAACGATTACCGCGGCGTTCTATAAACGCGCCCCCCTCCCCCTTAACACACTTAACCCTGCGCTGTTTCCTCACCCTTCGTTGTGATAGCGAGACAAAAACAAAGCATCACCACGCTATAACAAAGAGGGCTTGGCATAGAGTCCATATTCAGTTAAATTAGTGGTGTGTGTGGGAGAGAGAGGGAGAGAGCGAGAGAGAGCGGGGGGGGTTCAGCTGATGGCATGGCTCGTCGGCCGGCGTTTGGGAGCATAATTGATTGCTGTGATGTGGCCGGCTCCCACCGACCATGGCGAGAGTGATGGACACGGGCATAATTACAGCGTCTGGTCGCCGTTGGTGACCGCCGCGGAGCTCGCGTGGGCCGGGCCAGGGTGACGCGCGGTAATGAGATCACTGACACACTCTGCCCTTAGAATCCCTCCCCCGAGATCCGGTTCTCCCCCCCGCGGATCCCAACAGAACGACGGCCCGCTTCAAACGGGGGGGGGGGGGGGGGTTGTACGTGGATGAAATTTGGAAGGTTTTCTTCTAAAGTGCTCAACGTCATATTTAGGTTCCATTTCACCTTAAACGACACACACACACACACACACACACACACACACACACACACACACAGGCATTTTCACACACGCCAGCCCCACACAGGGACTCACAGAATTTTGTCGGTTCCCTTCCGGCGCACCCGCAGGCCGAAGGGGTCGTGGGTCACCTCCAGAACGTCGGCGATGGGCCCCGTGGGATGCGTGTTGGGGATGCTGATGTGCTCGTGGGGCACCTCGAACCTCTTCTGGCTGGCGTCCGTGATCTGGGGACGGAGGGGCAGAGGGAGCCGACCGGGTCAGGGTGGAGGGAGAGAGGCCGGGAGGCGGGGCGGGGTCGAGGCCGGCGGGGGGTGTTTACCTTGAAGTGAAGCCGGTTGTGGGACTGCAACTCGGCGTGCAGGGTGAGGAGCTGGATGTCGCCGCCAAACAGGGTGGGAGCGGCCTTTCTCTTCAGCTGGGCTGTGCGCACTGCAACCACAAACAGATAAGTTAAGCAACTGTTAAACCGTCCACAAAACATATCAAAAACATATATACAGTTAGGCCCAAAAATATTTGGACAGTGACACAATCTTCATGATTTGGGCTCTGCATGCCACCACATTGGATTTGAAATGAAACAACTACAACGGAATTGAAGTGCAGACTTTAAGGTTTAAACATGTAGGAATTGTAGCTATTTTTATACAAACGCTCCTCATTTCAGGGGCTCAAAAGTAATTGGACAAATAAACATAACCCCAAGTAAAATGTTACTTTTCAATATTTTGTTGAGAATCCTTTGCAGGCAATGACTGCCTGAAGTCTGGAACCCATGGACATCACCAAACGCTGGGTTTCCTCCTTTGTGATGCTTTGCCAGGCCTTTACTGCAGCGGTCTTCAGTTGTTGCTTGTTTGTGGGTCTTTCTGCCTTAAGTTTTGTCTTGAGCAAGTGAAATGCATGCTCGATTGGGTTGAGATCTGGTGATTGACTCGGCCATTGCAGAATATTCCACTTCTTTGCTTTAAAAAACTCCTGGGTTGCTTTTGCAGTATGTTTTGGGTCATTGTCCATCTGTACTGTGAAGCGCCGTCCAATCAACTTTGCTGCATTTGGCTGAATCTGAGCAGAAAGTATATCCCTATACACTTCAGAATTCATCCGGCTGCTTCTGTCTTTTGTCACATCATCAATAAACACAAGTGACCCAGTGCCATTGGAAGCCATGCATGCCCATGCCATCACACTGCCTCCACCATGTTTTACAGAAGATGTGGTGTGCTTTGGATCATGAGCTGTTCCAATTCTCCTCCAAACTTTCTTCTTCCCATCATTCTGGTACAGGTTGATCTTAGTCTCATCTGTCCAAAGAATGCTGTTCCAGAACTGGGTTGGCTTCTTCAGATGTTTTTTGGCAAAGTCAATTCTGGCCTTTCTATTTTGAGGCTGATTAATGGTTTGCACCTTGTGGTGAATCCTTTGTATTTACTCTCATGAAGTCTTCTCTTTATGGTAGACTTAGATACTGATACATCTACTTCCTGGAGAGTGTTCTTCACTTGAGTGGATGTTGTGAAGGGGTTTTCTTCACCATGGAAAGGATTCTGCGATCATCCACCACTGTTGTCTTCCGTGGACGTCCAGGCCTTTTTGAGTTCCCAAGCTCACCAGTGCACTCTTTTTTCTCAGAATGTACCAAACTGTTGATTTGGCCACTCCTAACATTTCTGCTATCTCTCTGATGGATTTCTTCTTTTTCAGCCTCAGGATGGTCTGTTTCACCTCCATTGAGAGCTCCTTTGACCGCATGTTGTGTGTTCACAGCAACAGCTTCCAAATGCAAACGCCACACCTGGAATCAACTCCAGACCTTTTAACTGCTTAATTGATGACAGGTTAATGAGGGAAGAGCCCATGCAGCGTTGTTATTTTTTTTTGCAGCCTTCTGAGTCAATTGTCCAATTACTTTTGGTCCCTTGAAAAAGAGGCGGCTACGTATTAAAGAGCTGTAATTCCTAAACCCTTGCTCCAATTTGGATGTGAATACTCTCAAATTACAGCTGAGAGTCTGTACTTTAAGCCCATATTGATTATATAATTGTATCCTGAATATGTTTTCGTAAACAGCTAAAATAACAAAACTTGTGTCACTGTCCAAATATTTTTGGGCCTAACTGTATACATACAGTTTGGTTTTTTCTGTTTCTTCAGTACTGTACCACATAAGTAACGTCTTGCTCCCATTCAAATTTCTGGACAATGAAGTCAGTGTTTTTTTTTGTTACAAAACATTCTGTCATATTAAAAGAAAATTATTCAATTTTTAATTATTTTTACGGGTACAAGTTATATGTATTTCAAAACACAGCCATCCAGCGTTGCTGAGTCTGTTATGACAGAGTGTCCCTGTGCTTGTGTAATGGAGCAGGAAAGAGGGAAACCTGCCCCGCCAAAATGCCAGTCATGCCTTTTGATAGCGATACATGTCATTTGAGGAAGAGAAAAACACGCCTTAGGCAAAGTGCGAGAAAAATGGAAAGGCGGAAGAAATGGATGAAAGTAGGGCATGTTACGAAGCAGGAAAGCAACAGAGGGGTGGGGAGAAGAGAGGGAGGGGGGGTACAGGCCTAAACAGAAAAGAGAAAAGGACGGGGCCTGATGGAAGAAGAGAGAGAGTGAAGAAGAGGGAGCAGAGGTTCGGACAAGGGCTGCCTCACCGGAGGGGGAAGGGTTCTCCTCGGATAACACGGTGTAGCCATGATTGGTGGAGAAGTAACACCAGGGAACATTGGTCTGGTCCAGGGGGCTCCAACAGCAGCCCCTCTTCTGGCATGCTGTCTGCACAGAGAGAGGAAGGGTCAGCCTCCTCCTCCTCATCATCATCGTTAGCATGGTCCACATCCTCATCAATAATATCATCAATATCATCCTCATTATCATCATCATCATCAATGCCATCCTCATCATCATCCTCATCAATATCATCCTCATAATCATCCTCATCAATATCATCCTCATCAATATCATCCTCATCAATATCGTCATAATCAATATCATCCTCATCATCATTGTCGTCTTCAATATCATCATCAATATCATCTTAATCATGTCATCTTCATAATCATTATCATCATCATCATACATTTAATCATCATTAATATAATAATAGCTTCACATCCATCATTATCAATACAATCCTATCATCATCTTCCTCATCATTACTATCACCACCATCATCATCATCAATATCATCATCATCAGTATCACCTTAATTATGTTCCTCATAATAATAATAATCATCTTTATCCTCCTCATCATCATCGTCTTCATTTCTCACCATCACTATCATTGTTGTATTTATCAGCATCCTCACAACTAAGATTAGAGTTATTGTCATTATATCATAAACGTCATTATTATCCTCATCATCCTCACCACCTTCATCATCTTTAACATCATCATCATCGTTATCATCTGGGCATAGATCCCGGTCCACATTGTTCAGGAACGACAAGTCAAGTAACCCTAATTGACATTTGAGTCAAAGAACTACAAATCCCTACCTTTGAGGCTCCAGCATCAGGGAAACAGTCCACTCTCTCCCCCACCTGGATGTTGGGACATTGAGGAACCACCTCGTCTGTGTTGCCTGCCGACAGCAGAGACGATAAAACAAAGAGAGAGTGGTTAGGACACTTCCCTGTGTCAGCCACAGTAACCTGGGCACTTTGCCTGCCTTCGCTTCCTCCACGGCACATTTCATCTCTTCTGACCTCTGAGTGGCACAATGCAGTGGATGTGGGCAGAGCCTAGATCTGTTGTGTGCATGGCCTATGGTCGGCATGCGTGCATGAAAGGTCATGAACACACAAACACGTCTTCAAACATCGTGAAAAAAAACGATGTTGAGGCGTGTTGAAAAGTGTCGAGGAGTTCTGCAGCGTGTTGAGGAGTCTGTAGTGTGTTGAGGAGTTCCGTGCCGAGTTGAGGAACGTTCCATATATAGTTCAGTAGTAAAAGCGGAACATGTACAGGGTGAGTTTGATGAGCCCAGAGGCTAGTTCTAGGTGACAGTGTGTGTTGACCGTCTCTCTCTGGGGTTCAACGCAAGGCTAGCGGGGGGCAGACAGGGTGAGCCTTCATGTGCGTGCGTGTGTTTCCGCGTTCGCCTCCCTGCCAAACGTCTGTGCGTGTTGGTTTTGCCCGATGTGACCCTACTCGCATCGCCTTCTTGTTTAACACGTGTGTGTGTGTGTTATGTGTGTCTGAGTGTGTGTTTGCGTGTAACGAGATCGAAAAAGAGCGAGGGGTGGAGACAGACAGAGAGAAAGGGAGAGAGGGGAAGAGGGGGACATGCTCCAGACATAATTTGATAGAGGCTGACAGCTGTCATAATATCCCTATTTGTGTCGCTCTGCCGGGCCCGTGACCTCTGGCCTTCTGCGTCTGGCACACACAGTCCCCCCCACTCCCCCCCCTCGTGTCCGTACCCGGTGCAGTCTGCCTGGCATGCCCAAATGAAGGTGCAGGACCCTCAAGCCAGGGTGAATAACGGATTGTGAGCCAAGTATAAACATAGCCTCCAAGTCCACCAAGTGTGCGTGTGTGTGAGTAAGAGAAACAAATATGGTAAGAGAAGGAAAGTTTCACGAGAGTATGAATGGGTGTGTGTGTGTGTGTGTGTGTGTGTGTGCGTCCACTCACCATCGCTGATGACTGCAGGCTCTCCAGTGGCCAGTACGATGACCAGAGCCAGTGCCACGATGGACATCAGCACAAACATGACGATGAGGGTCACCTCCAACCCACTGAACTTTTTCCTTCCCATCTGACAGACAGACACGCACACACACACACACACACACACAAAGACACAAACACACACACAAACACACAGACACAAACACACACACACACACTAGCTGTCATTACAAATTGGAGCATCATTAGCACGGTCTAAATGACAGCGAGTTCATACGAGGCAAGGTCTTACACTTTGTCCCTGTTTAATGAGACCTGCTGGCAGGATACACACACACACACACACACACACACACACACACACACACACACACACACACACACACACACACACACAGAGAAAAACAAATACGTACTGCCAAACAAACATCCTCTTTGCCTTTGCTTTGCTCCCAACACCCTTGGCATCAAAGAATTGACAAAAACTGGAATTCATAATTACAAAGTTGATGGGAGTCCATATAGTGAGTGAAGAGAGAGCGAGAGAGAGAGAGAGAGAGAGAGAGAGAGCAAGAGAAAGAGAGAGAGATGCAGAGAGTGCGTGCCAGAACAGTCTCGTTCATTACAAGCTCACCAATCATACTGTTCTGACCATTAGGCCCAAGTCCCAGTACTGGCTCAGGCACAGACAAGGTGACCGTGTGTGTGTGCGTGTGTGCGTGTGTGTGTTTGTGGTGAGCCTTGGTCAGGTTAATGTGGTGTGAAGAGCAAGATAGGGCAAACAAACAGTCTGAAAACCATCCGCGTGTGTGTGTGTGTGTGTGTGTGTGTGTGTGTGTGTGTGTGTGTGTGTGTGTGTGTGTGTGTGTAATCCCGGGCACGCGCGACGACACACGTATGAACACTGAACAAACAGTCATATCACAGTGTCAGACCAAAACAAACACACGCTGAAGAAATATGTTATCATGACGACTTGGAGCCCCAAGATAAAATATGGGAGAAAAACAGTAAAATAAAACTAACATAAATTTCAGAGGTGAAAACCGCTCAAACTAATACATCTCAGAGGTGAAAACCACTGAAACTAATATATTTCAATAACTACCAACATAGGAGGAACCAAATAAATCAATTGTCTGAACATCGTGAGAACGGTGAAGCCAGCGACCAGCCACAGGGAAATGATCAGACCAATCCCCGCCTCGGGGGGCAGGCCCTGCTTTCCAACGCGGGCCCTCCTCAGGACCCACAAGGGCCCTCCAAAACGCGCCTCTCCACCACTACCAGAGGCAGAGGGCCAAAGTCTCCACTGCTCTTTGGCGAGTCGCGATGCTCTCTCAGCTCCCCGGTAAAATTAGAGCATTACATACTTTTTTCTAGAAAACCGCTCGAGAGGAGGTTCGGTTCTTGGAGAACGGTTCTCGAGAAATGTCTCGAGTGGTTTCGCCGCGGTGGTTTGTTTTGGAATGAATCAACAGTCGTCGTTCCCACGGCGGGGGTTGTGATGTGTATATCAATACCGGTGTGGTGTGAGGCAGCGCTCCTACCTTGTCCTACTCCTCCTGGCTGGCTTCCTCGGAATAGGTGCGGCTCCGGCTTCAAGATACTTTATAGGCCAGTCATATAGAGCCTGCGTAATTTCACCCCTGCGTGTGTGTGTGTGTGTGTGTGTGTGTGTGTGTGTGAGTGTGTGTGTGTGTGTGTGTGTGTGTGTGCGCGCGTACGTGTGTGTGTGAGTGAGAGAGAGAGAGAGAGAGAGAGAGAGAGAGAGAGAAAGTTCTAGCCTGTGCGTGTCTGTGTGAGAGAATGCAGACTAAAAGAAGCGTGTATGCTCTACCCCCAAAAGAAGCCCTCAGACCGCTCGCCCTGTGTATTTACGTGTGTGTGTGTGTGTCTATCTGTGAGAGAGGAAAAGAGGCTTTATGGCCGTCGAGAAGACTACAGGACAGACAACAACAGAGCTGTGTATGCGCGCGCCCATGTGTGTGTGCGCGCACGTGAGTGTGTGTGTGTGTGTGTGTGAAACACAAGGAGAGTGGCTCGGTCGGGAAGGGGGGGGGGCCTTCGACCTCATGCCACACTCTGAGTCAATCATTAACACACACACACAAACACACTCACACACACACGCTCCGGCAAGCGCTATCTAGTGACTAAACTTAATTAATGATATTCTAGGTTTGTACGATTACGTCCTATTGCGACGGCAGAGAATTGAGGGAGCAGTTGCGTAACGTAGCGCCGTGTTTTCGATAAGCACTGATCCATGTCAGATAGTGGACAGATATACCCTGGAACGTCCTCAACCTAACCAACTTCCTGTTGATCAACAAAGTGAGGGAGGATTTGAAATCACCCACCCGTCTGAGGAACACTGTCTGAGCGTGTGCGTCCGTTCTAAAGATGGGTCTCTACAGGACGGCGGTCATCTCATGTTACTTTCGCACCACAGTTCCCTGGTGAGCTGAGCTGGGCTGGACTGGACTCCTCCCTCCTATGGATAAGAAGGTGACAGGGTGTATGAAGGGGGCCACATATCCCCAGGCCCACTCTTGCCATGTGTCACGGGCCCCATTGCCCGTCTTCGCGCGCCGTCTTCGTCTTCTTCACTGTGTGGAGTGGGCCCCTCTCAGACGGCAATGGACATCCCATAATGAGCCGGCTCTTCTCTCAGACACAATCAGCTCCTCGTCCCCATTGGCCCATGATTGCCATGGTGGCGGTCGATGGAAAGGCTGGCAGATTGCAATCTACTGTAAGATCGCATTCACGTCTCAGACTGAACGCTTAAAGCGTGTGTATGTGTGTGTGTGTGTGTGCGTGCGTGATGTGTGTGTGTCAGTTAAGGGGAGGGGATGTTCTGTAGTGCGTGCGTGAACTGCTGAGCGTGTCCGCGGCTCGTGCCTGATCTCTCTGGTCACAGGTGAAGCGTGCGTGTGTGTGTGTGTGTGTGTGTGTGTGTGTGAGTGTGTGTGTGTGAATTCCAGGGGGTATGAAGCATGCGCGTGTTTAGGTGTCGCTCGGCACCCGTCGATGTCTGATTCTTTTGAACTCTCCTCTCACTCTCCCTTCTCCCCTTACGAATCCAATTCCACTCTGTCGGTGCCAATTGGGCCCCCTCAGCCCGCAGAGGGCCGCCCGGGCCCATTCCAACGGCCCCAAACTGAAATTGGCAATTCACTCCTGTGTATCGATCCCGTCACTTCAGACCGAGGACGCACGATGCTTAAGAGCTGCCAACGGCTGTGTGTGTGTGTGTGTGTGTGTGTGTGTGTGTGTGTGTGTGTGTGTGTGTGTGTGTGTGTGTGTGTGTGAGAGAGAGAGAGAGAGAGAGAGAGAGAGAGAGAGAGAGAGAGAGAGAGAGAGAGAGAGAGAGAGTAAGTGTGAGTGTGTGTTATGTGCGTCAAACTGTGTGAGCGCTGACCAGCTTACACTGGGGAAGTGTAGGACAAAGAAAAAAAAAAGAGCTGGTTTTGAATTATTGGTGTGTGCGGAGATTAGCTATGGTGATCTTAGCTTACTCTGCGTTCATCTGCTTCTAGATCATTCCTTACCGCTGATAAAGGCTGTGTGCCACTAATGAAGACACATCCACTTTTAACACACACACTATCTGTATAAGATAACGTCAGGTGACAGGAAGTGAGGTTGCGTGTGTTCATGTGGGTGCTGTGTTAGGTGCTGGGTCTGGTTAGGTATGTCTTGGGTTGACTGCATGTGGGTGCTGGGTTAGGTGCTGGGTCTGGTTAGGTATGTCTTGGGTTGACTGCATGTGGGTGCTGGGTTAGGTGCTGGGTCTGGTTAGGTATGTCTTGGGTTGACTGCATGTGGGTGCTGGGTTAGGTGCTGGGTCTGGTTAGGTATGTCTTGGGTTGACTGCATGTGGGTGCTGGGTTAGTTGCATGTGGTTGTTTGGTTATTTGTGTGTGGTGTGCTGGGTCAGGTCAGGTTGCGTAGTTGCACGTGCTTTTGGGTTATGCAAGGTAAGGTATGTCAGTGAATGTTTAACCACCTTACTGTATAATGGCCTGCTTTGTTCTTTGAAGGTGTTAAATCATTTGTGATGAACAAATAAACTCAAAGAGACAACACACCAAATAACATAACCTTTGCTTTTATCAAAAGAGGAACCCCTTTGGCACCACAAACAAATTATAGATACACTGGAATACCATAAATATACTTGTGTCAACATTAGAGTGTTATTTCTACAACCAAACATGGTTCTCCTTTCAATATATTCAAATAACTTTTGAATATAAGACATTTCAATTCAATAATCAGAACGGAATATAAACTCGATGGCGTTTCATATGAGGCACGTACACAGGGTGCGGCTGCCCCTTTGTACTCATTTGCTGATATGCCCCCGGCCTCTAATAAATAAAAAAATAAATACATAAATAATAACTATATTGCTTACGCTGCAGCTGTTACAGGTCATCATAATGAACACTAGTGTCAGACTAAATTAAATTGCAGTTGCAGTATAACTTTAATGACGGGGATAATGCAGCATGAGTGGACATGGGGCCGTAAATCCCAAGATGGACGGAGCGATAGCAAACCGCTAGAACTTAGCCTGATTGCAGTGCAGGTCACATATGGTGTGTCTTTACTGAACAAGCAACACGAAATAAAGGAATACTAAAAACAGTTGCTGTAGTATGTACATCTCTTACCGTATTTGCTGTCACCGTAGTTTGGAGTTCAATTACTAGTCGTCATATTGTCCATATTACTCACGGAAAGTCTAATCTAAAAACCATTGCTCGAGCGTGTTCAGACTATTCAGTTATAGTGCGCTATTTCAAAGGCAAAAAAACCTCACTGTCCAATATGAGAGGCTAGCTAATGATATTTACAAAGGGCACATTTCGGAGTTGGCAGGATTACATTTCACTGTCATTGCACTTGTATGCTGACATTTGACAAACAAAACACAACTTAACATTTATATTTTGGCTTTACAAAATAAGAAGGGAGAGGACGCGTGTCTTCGTGAAGCTGGATACCAAGTGGTAGCATTAGCTTAAGCCACTGTCAGTCAAAATGTCCGTGCACGGCCCTGAATGCAGCGGCTTTGAAAGACGCAATATCCTCTAAAGAGCACTTCGATCCACTGCTCCTGATCTATCATGAGATGTTTTAGGGAATACATTCCCGACTACTGTACTTAGGTTTCAAATCCTATTAAGCCAACTCTTAAATCCTACCACCATTTGCACGAAAATAACCATATAAAGCTGAACTAACACACCGGCACGCCAGCATCTCTCCAGCCCCCCACTGTGCTCAGGGGCAAAATACCCATTAACCAATTATAGATGTGTGCATGTGTGTGTGTAACTATCATACCTATAGCCACCAGCCATGTGCAGGTGTTTGAAGCCACCTACCATAAAGCCTTCCTGGAAGGCTGGCACAGATGTTGTGGGAGCAGTAGGGGGGGAGAGGCAGGAGGAAAGGGGTGGGGCTATGGATTTAAAACACACACACACACACACACACACACACACACACACACACACAGAAAGAGGCGGACCCGCACTCACCAGGGGGAGCCCAAATGCACATTAAAACACACCTAAACATGCAAGGCAAAACAGGTACTGAAAGAATTAACACACTAATACACACACACACACACACACACACACGCGCGTGCGCACAAACACACACACACACACACACACACTAATACACACACACACACACACACACACACACAGGAGGTGTCCAACGTCTCAAACCTGAGGGAGACAGCTCTGACCCCTGCTGTGCTGGAACACGGCGACTGGAACACGCGCACACACCCACACACGCAGACATACACACACACACAGAAACACACACTTACACAGACACACACACACGCACACACACACGCTGTGCCGGTACTCCACCACAGACTGCTGAAATAATGAGCCAGCTTCCAGCTGTCAAGTGTTTAGCCTTGATGTCTGCTGTTCCCCCACTGAGGAGTAAGAACAGCCGTAATGATTTACCCCCCTCCGTCCCCTGGTGCACCTCCGAGGGAGAGCGGGAGGAGGGGGGGGGGGGGGGGTTGCTCCCGTTCAAGGCCAGACTTGTAGGCTGTCATACCTTTGGGAGGAGGGGGTCAAAGGTCACACCCTCTCCGTAGCCGCGGTCCTCTGCACTGTTGGAGAGGCAGAATGGGGCCAGTTCTGTCTGGAGACCTCGAGGAGGGACAGGGAGTCCAGGATGTGATATCAGCACAGCTGGCGTCTGTAATGGAAGTCTGCTTTCACCTTGCTTTGAGTTTTACTGTCTGGTGTGATGAACATCAATATTTCATGTCGGACTGTGCTATTAAGCAGTGTGTCTGTCTGTTGTGTGTGTGTGTGTGTGTGTGTGTGTGTGTGTGTGTGTGTGTGTGTGTGTGTGTGTGTGTGTGTGTGTGTGTGTGTGGGCGGGTATGTGTGTGTGCGTGTGTGTGTGTGTCTGTGAGTGTGTGTGTGTGTGTGTGTGTGTGTGTGTGTGTGTGTGTGTGTGTGTGTGTGTGGGCGTGTGAGTGGAAAAACTCAGCCCTGACAGAAAATGCCCTGTTGCCCTATGCAGTCTTTGTGTGGCAGAACATTTTTGATCTCTTCATCTCTGTCTGTGTGCGTTTCTTCTCTGGCTGGGTCTCCCTGTCACTCTCTCCACCTCTAACTTCATTCTCTCTTTGTGTTTGCAACTCCCCATATCTCTCTGTCCCTTTCTTTGACTTACCTGTATATCTAGCTGTGTGATAACTCATTACAGCTCATTATCTCTCATACAGTGTGCTGACAGAAAAGAGGAAATAGACAACAACAGCTCACAAACACCAACATATACACACGCACACACTCTCTCTTTCGCTCTCTCTCTCTCACACACACATACACACGCACTCTCTCTCTCTCTCTCTATTTCACACACACACACACACACACACACACACACACACACACACACACAATTACACACTCGATGCACATTTAAGTTCTGTTGTCTTTAATAGCTACCAGAATTAATCGCATCAGATTTATTATCATTCTCTCCTTGAGCTTTCCATTAAAATATAATTCAGAGTATAAAGGCAACTATTAAAAGCTTAGCCAAATTTAAACGCGACATAATTGTATGAAATATTCATGGACCATCATTGAATTATGAGTGGCCGAAAGCGTGCAGGAATGATGGCTTCCCAGCCCAAGTTCCTAGCGGAGGTCGTAGTGAGGTCACATACCCCCCCCTCCTCACATGTAAACCCTCCATTAGAGACTGCAACCTACGTTAACCCAAGACATGAACCCAAAGGTTGTTTTTTACCTCCAGAAACATAGGGAGGTGTATTTCAAACGATTGACTTTACTGTTATGGTCTACAAGGAGAGGTGGCATTTGCAAAACAGAAAAGTTGACTATTTAAGTTAAGCGACGGTGCATATATTTCCACATCAAACAAAGCAAGACCGCAATCTCCTGGGCAGATTGCCTTTGACGCAGTGACAATATTTTATTGTGAGTTTATGATATAATAATAGCCTATTATCATCTTACTGATGTACTTAGTAACTAATTGGTCATAGTGGCATGATGTAGTTACCAGCCTCATTTGGTTGACACTGATTACTGAAGTAATCTGATCAATAAAGTAAGGACGTATTAAAGCCGGGCCAAAAAAAGTGTAATCTATTTGCAATTACATTCGTGGAGATTACAAATTACATTTTAGAACTGTTATATAACAGCAAAAACATCCAACCCGAAATGGCACACAATTTCACAGTGGCACAGTGTAGAGCAACGTGCGTGTGAGAATTTGACGACGGAATCGTTCAATGTAGCCACGTTGTCCTGGAGTTGTGGCCAGAGGCGTAACCAAGGTTTCCCACTTTGTTTATGGTCTGCAGGGGCCGCACTTGAACACAACAGCAGTACCAGTTTATTCGCAAGTAACTCACCAATGTTAATAAGACATGGACCAATTTCAGACAAGAAGTGCACAGCCCGCCATTAAGCTGATATATACATATTGCTTAATACGAACGCGTTAGCTATTAATTGCAGGCTACGGGCCTCGATTAAAAATGCATTGACTTGAAGCTCTTACCGTGGGCTCAATGATTAATTTAATGGTGGATATGATTTGGAGCCTAATGAATGGAGGGGTCTTCTAGTACTACAGGACACGGTGGAACAGCAGTGTGGAGAAAGCGGGGAAGCCAGGACTTTAGAGATGCAGAACCAAACACACCCTACAGCTGAAGTCTGTGTGGGAACGAGTGGGGGAGGCTGTTATGAGCGGGTTTGAAAAAACTTCCTCGACACACGACTAGTTATGGCAAAAGGTTGCATAAAGCATTTCAGACCAAATAGCCCTGTAAAAAAAACAATGTGTTACCCCCCCTCGCCCTGTGTTTCACTCTCTCTCTCGAACGAGACTGTTCTGGCACGCACTCTCTCTCTCTCTCTCTCTCTCTCTCTCTCTCTCTCTCTCTCTCTCTCTCTCTCTCTCTCTCTCTCTCTCTCTCTCTCTCTCTCTCTCTCTCTCTCTCTCTCTCTCTCTCTCTCTCTCTCTCTCTCTCTCTCTCTTTCTCTCTCTCTCTCTCTCTCTCTCTCTCTCTCTCTCTCTCTCTCTCTCTCTCTCTCTTTAACTAGTGCCACTTTTACTGTCACACGGCTCTAGAAATGGCTAAACCAATCCCCCTTGCGTTGCTATGACAACGGACGGGCTGAGCCGAGCGAACTTCTGTCAGGTGCCAAGAGTTCGCTTGCAATAGAGGTTGGTGTGTGTGTATGTGTGTGTGTGTGTGTGTGTGTGTGTGTGTGTGTGTGTGTGTGTGTGTGTGGTGTTTGTGTGTGTTTGTGTAGGAAGTGCGGGGTGTCTGTATGGCTCTGAATGTGAGTGAGAAAGAGAGTGAGAGAGAGAGAAAGTGGGTGTGTGTGTCTGAGTGGGAAAGAAAGAGTGTGTGAGAGAGAGAGAGAGAGAGAGAGAGAGAGAGAGAGAGCTTATCTTTGTGACTGACTACAAACACCCTGGTCTGTCACTCTCCCTCATTTAACGGTGACACTTTCTCTCTCTTTCCCTCTCTCTCTTTCCCTTTCTCTCTCTCTCTCTCTCTCTCTCTCTCTCTCTCGCTCTCTCTCTCTCTCTCTCTCTCTCTCTCACCATCTCTCTCTCTTTCTTCACTTTTGTCTTCACCTTTTCTCTTGAAAGGGATCTCTATGAATACCTTT
>JAPMUY010001311.1:155000-170000 GCA_026901105.3 Galaxias olidus
AGCGACGTCCCCCTCTCTAAGCCTGTTTTCTAGCCTCTCTCTCTACCTCTGTCTCTGCCTCTCTCGCTCCTTCCTCCCTCCCGTTCGCTGCCTTCAGACCCTCTTCCTTCAGATCAGCCCCTTGTTGTTTGTCTCCCCACTAGCACTTTTAGATCGTGTCTGTGCTAATTAGGAGCTTTGAAAGGCCGTGGAACAAACAAACACTGTCAGAGGGAAAGAGGGGAACGCCCGTGCGGGCAGAACACAAGACACGCACACACATACACACATGCGCACACACACACACACACGCACGCACCGTGGCACATCGAAGCATGAACCAGCAGGATGCATTGAGCATATGTGAACGCTCACACACATTCACATACACACACATGGCACATTAGCCACAGCGCAACCAGGATTCGTGGTGAGTTGGATTCACGATGCCCCGCCTTCCCAACGAACTAGCATGGCAGGAACGCTCAGTACCCAATACATCCTACAGCATTGACACAGAGAGCGTGTTCCTGCTCTGTGCACCCTTTAGCCTTCGGACCTCTAGGTTGTCCCAGTCGCCTATTGCCATAGCATGCAGATCCAGCTTCACTTACAGTCCTTCGTTCACAACAGTCCCACCTTTATTACACGTTCAATTAGAAAACCCTTTCAACTCTATAGAGCAGAGAGTCAATATAGCTCACGTCCAACTATCAATTCCAGCACAATGCTGTAGTCTATCAGCCACTGCAGCAAATCCAGTGGGCATGGAGCCAATAGCTGCACACGAGGTTTGGTGGGAACTCAAGATAAAGCCATGCATCCAGAAAACATTCGGAAACTAAGTAACTCTTCCAACTTGCCTCCTCTCAGATACACATCCCCAGTGTCAACAAGCTGGTCTGTTTGAGCTGTGGATTCAAAAGAAGGTGTTACACGCTATGGTTGTAATCAGCTAATATAAAGAGCTGTCTTGGTAAGGACAGCCATTTTGTGTCTCTGCAGGGTTGAAGAAACACTTTTTCAACGTTCACCGAATGGAGTCACTTAGGTTCTGCGGTTCTGATGGCTCTTTAGTGTTTCCATGTAGACCCCAAATCCTGCTGTTTAACAAGGTAAAAATAAAAAAATAAAAAAAAGAGTTTGTAGCCTTGCTTTTAAGAAAGCTTCAGCCTTGCTGGATTTAGAGTCTGAGGCTGAAACAAGGTATGAGTGGATCTGACAGATAACTTGCTGATGGACATCCCCGGTAGTTTGAGAAGGGCTAGATTCTAGATGGGCACAACCTCCCCGAGTCGAGCCTGTGCTCATTAAGGCAATTCTGTCTAGCTCAGAGACGTAATCCACGCTGAACCAATCTCTCTCTTTTTTTTGATTTCCCTTGCATGCGCTGCAGCATTTCCCACTCCCCCTCCGTACAAAATGACCTGGAGATATTGATAAAAGATAACAATAGAATTTATTAGGGCACAACCAATATTCAATAGTGGAATGAGAGGTCATAAAAGGGGCCTTGGTTAGGTACATAGCAGAATATTGGGCTGTGGTAGCCTCAAGGAAGAAAGACTGATCATCCTGAAATTATTTTTTGCATTTTTTAAACTAGAAGAATGCATGTTGGGTTTTAATCAAAGTGAGTGCATGCAGAAAATTGCTGACCATAGTCTAACCTTCTAGTCTGGGAGAAAGAGAAGGAGTGTGTGTGTGTGTGTGTGTGTGTGTGTGTGTGTCTGCGTGTGTGCGTGCGTCCGTGCGTGCGTGTGTGTGTGAGAGAGAGAGTGTGTGTGTGTGTGTGTGTGTGTGTGTGTGTGTGTGTGTGTGTGTGTGTGTGTGTGTGTGTGAGCGTGTGTCAGCATGTGCAAAAAGTCACTACTCTTGGCCTTGGAAAAATGCCACAGTGACAATAATGTTCTATATCCACGATATAGCATTAAGCGAATGATTTATATGCGGGATAAACAAGTGATACACAACAGCGTGCCTCTGTAACGCATTCATTAGGCTGTGATTGCGTCAGGGCATTCCATTATTTGGAGGGAAGATTTCAAATCAAAGAGTTGTGACTTGCTACGCGTCTTAAGACCACTTTTCTTCTTTTTTTATCACCATTGGCAGTAATAAATCAAGAGCCAGGACACTCCAGTAGAAGACCTTGGCCAGTTATTCATTGAGACAACAATGCGAAACAATCATTGCCATTCCATTTCTGGAAACTTTTCACTAGTACTTTACATGTATTAGCACAGATATAGCAGTACATATCCAAGTTTTACATGATTTCATTCTAGATGGAAAATAGGTCTACATACAGACAAACCAAAATATTGCACCATATGCTGAAGAAATAACCCAACCATAAAGTCAAGAGGCAGCAGCTTATACATTTGGTCCTAAATCGAGTTTCATAGGCAGGAAGGTTACCCATTAGGGGGTTCTTATAATTTAAAACCTTAATCCGAGCCTTAGTTGTAGTAATAGCGTACGCGAACGTTGTCGTTGAGTAGAATTTTGCTAAGTGACTAAGCAGTTACGCTTAATGTCTAGTTGTCGCCCCCTTGTGGACAAAATACACCGCACCACGTCCGAGCGATAGAGTTAAAACCGCTGATCTCTTGCCAAATACATTTTCGGCGTAAACCAATTTAAGATACTTATTGGTCACATCGGTCAATATGGGTGTGGGAAATGCTGCGTCAATCACTTACGTTGCACAATTGCAACTTTTTGCAACTCTTACTTGACTAGCTTGCACTTGACATGATTTAGCGTCTTAAGATGCAAGCAAGTATCGTTCCAGTTAACAGCATTATGTCATCAGCAGTGAGTCCATTCTATGTTCTTACCCTAGCAGCATTATCTGTCCTCGAGCGTCGGCACCGGCAAACCATTCTGGGGCACACTGATGGAACGGTGTCTCGCCAAGCAAAACATATCTCCATTTCTCTAGGCTACACAACGATCTCCAGAAAGGTTCCTTGGTTTCACCCTGTTCATTTAAGAGTTTTTTTTATTAAGAAGGCTATACCAGACGCATAATCACTATACATTGATTTAACATTACCTTTACAATTAAAATTTTCACTGAAATTACAGAATAAATATATGCACATTTTTTCTTCGAATCTTTGTGTGTGAGAGAAAACATTAAAAGTGCATCCTAAAGCCGTTAGTGATGACGATGAGAATCCAGAAGCGATGGTTCCTAAAAGTGCGTGGATTTCCAGAAAACCTCGGGCGTTTTCATTTATGCACAAAATGTTTATCATCTGTGGGTGTGCGCGTCCTTTGCACCAGCACCCATATACATATATATATATATCTATATATATCTATATATATAGATATATCTATATATATAGTTGTCCTCTTTGATAATAATCATATTAATAATAATTATATAAAATTAAATAGAACACTGAACTTTAAATGCGTTGCAGTATCTCTATTTCATGTGAGTGATAGTTCTGAGCAAATTCCACGCTCCTGCGGGAGAGCGGAGGCATGCAGCAAACTGCAATTGTTTTTTTGTTTTTGTTTTTTGTTTTCGTTTTCATATATATCCTACAAATTTACTGTGCACGGCCTCCGGGTATTTGTACATCCAGGTGATGGGTAAATAGACTGCAGCACGAGACCAATTCAAGGAGACATCCTGCTCCCGTTTGTCTCGCGCATTCGGTATCTCCATTCCACCGTTCTAGTGCGCGTAACTGGGCTCGTTCTATGATGGACTATTTTGAAGGATGTTTTGACTTCCCGGTGCCTCTGTCTCCCTTTTCTCCTGGGCTTATAGACTTATTTGTTAAATATAAAAATAACGGTTGATAACATTGCTGGCTACTCTGATAAAAAGGCACTTCATTGAAATATCTGAGAATGGCCTCTCCACCAAAGCAATTTGGGAGGGGTGGGGGGGGGGGAGTGTAATTATAATATAATTTTCATTTTATATCATGCTGTTTTTTTTGAGTAAAATTTTTGTTTTAGTTGATTTGTGGATTTCTTTTGGCCATGGTAAAGAGGTGAGTGTGTGTTTCTGTGTTATGTTCTCCGTGTGGGGGCTAATCGTTAGAACCGATAAGACTTCTCCAGGACCTCGAGGTAATCCGGCTTGTTTTGGAGCTTGGCCCTTAACTCTAGGTAGTCACTTTGGGAAGGGTCGGGGTAGCATCCTTTCCCCCCCGTGAAAAGCAACGTGTCCTTCAGCCGCGCATCCTGCTGCAAGTCTGGGTAGTGCATGCCGGGCGGGTGTGCGTGCGCCACGTGCATGTCCTTTAGTTTGGGCACCGTCCCGTACAGGCAGTCTACAAAGCCCACGGTTGGCGTGGGTCTCTGGCTGTCTATCACCGTAGGGCACAGCCCGCCGTTCTCGTGGAAGGACGACAGGTCCGCCGTGGCATGGTTGACTGTGACTATGGTGTTGAGCTGAGAATTGGACACGGCCAGAGTCCACTCCCTCTCCTTCTCTAATAGGGTTCTGTAGTTGCTGTTGTTCTCCTTTGTCTCCGAGAACTGGCCCCCCTCTTCCTCGGCTATCTCCCCTTCCCGGGGCTTGTAGATGGGGTTGTTGCACATCTGAGTCACTGGGTGGGGGATGTAGTCATACACGTGGCCGTGAGTGTGTGCGTGGCCCGCGTGGGCGTGCGCGTGCAAGGCGGAGGGCTTCTCGGGCGAGCCGACGCTGCCCCCCGCGGGCGCGCTGGGCCGGGGCGGGTCCTCGAAGATCCGGCACTGCATCTGGATGCCGGTGAGGCTCACCTCCGAGCGCTTCCGGTAGGGCTGCTTCTTCCGGCGCCGCAGGACGTAGGCGAACACGCCGGCCGCCACAAACACGGCCGAGATGAAGAGGACGAGGAGGCTGAGGATGAGGACGGACAAGGGCACGGCCCCCCGGGAGGACGCCTCCCCCAGCCCCGAGCTCCCCGTGGTGATGTCGTCGCCGGCGCCCGGGAGCAGGGCCGGGGAGGGGCCCGAGGCGTACCTCAACTCGGGGCAGATGACCTCGGCATCCAGCGAGCGCAGGTCCTTGCCAAAGGCGAACTCGGGCGTCTTGCAGATGACGTCGCCCACCACGATGACGGAGGAGAGCTTCTCCAGCCAGTGCTTCAGGGGCACAATGTCGCAGGAGCAGTCCCACGGGTTCTGGTGGAGGTCCACCTGCACGATGGAGTCCAGGTGCTCCAGGACACCGCGCACGGGCAGGGACAGGAAGTAGTTGTTGCGCAGGTTGAGGCGCGCCAGGCTGGTGCCGGCGAAGGTCCCGGTGGGCAGCGAGCGGAGGAGGTTGTCGTTGAGGAACACGAGCTGGAGGCTGGGCATGAGAGAGAAGGACGCCGGCTGGATCTCCCGTATGACATTGTACTCGAAATACAAATAACTCAGCATCTGTAAGCCCCTGAACATCCCCGGGGTCAACCGTTCGATGTCGTTCCCGTTCAAGTACAAGCTTTTCAAATTGGGCAAGTTGATAAACGCACCCTCCTGGACGTAGGATATCCGGTTATTCCCCAAGTGCAGTAAATCCAAACTGGAGAAGTTCCAAAAATCCGAGCGGTAGATCTTCTGTATCAGGTTGCCACTGAGGTACAGCTTGCGGGCGTTGAGAGGCCTGGGCAGCAGCTCGGAGATGTTGTGAAAGCCCTTTTCTTTGCAGTTCACCGTCAGGCCCAGGTCACTGATGTGGAGGTTGCAGATACATCCAGCGGGGCAGATGATGGGGATGGGGGGCCGCGTCTGGTAGCCGGCCACAGGAGGCTGATTCTGGCCTGGGTAGATGCTCCGGGGGGTGGGGGGGTTCTTGGTGGGCCGGGGCCGCTTGGTGGGCTTGACGTGCCTCTCCTTGTACTCCACAGACGAGGCCGTGTTGTGGAAGGAGGAGAGCATCGAGGAGGGCTTGGTGGGCCACGTGTTCTCGTTGTTGAAGAGCACGCGCGGGATGCCCAGCCTGGCCTCGATCTCGGCGTCGGAGAGCAGGGGGCAGAGCTCGCTCCGCTTGATCTCCCGCAGGTCCTTGCCGTGGAAGCCGAACGGGTTCTCGCACGTGATCTCGCCCACCAGCGCCGTGTAGGGGATCCGCTCCAGCCACGTCTTCAGCTGGACGATCTCGCAGGCGCAGTTCCACGGGTTCTCCTCCAGCTGGATCTCCATCAGGCTCCTCCCCACGTACTCCAGCGTGCCCCGGTACGGCAACGTCTTTAGTCTGTTCCCCCGCAGGTCCAGGTGGGTCAGGGACACGGAGCGGAACAGGTAGCTGGGCAGCGCCGGGATCAGGTTGTCATTCAGGATGAGCACTCTCAGCTTGTGGAGGTGACGGAACGCCCCGCTCTCGATCCGCTTGATCACGTTATAGTCGGCCTGCAGGTATTCCAAACTCTCGAGCCCCAGAAACGTGTCGTTCCGGAAAACCTCCAGCTTGTTCTCGTGCAGGAACAGCCTCTTGAGAATGCCCAGGCCGTTGAAGGCGCCGGCGTGGATGTCCTGCAGCGCATTGTTCCCCAGGTTAATGGATATGGCGTTGTTGAGATGGAGGAAGCTGTTGAAATAAAGCTTCCGCATGGAGTTCCTCTGCAGGTTGAGCTTGAAGGGCCGGCTCCATATCTGGGAGATCTGGCTGACGTTTGTAAATCCCTTGCTGTCGCAGTGGACGTGGAAGATGCCCTCCTTGACCTCGCAGTAGCAGGGCTCAAAGCAGGGCTCGTCGATCTCCTCCGAGTCCTCCAGCATGGGCATGGGGGTGGACCATCCTAAGGCCAGGGTGCTCAGCAGCGTGACCCACAGCATCCTTGCTGAGACCCCCCTTGGGAGGACCGCGCAGCTCCGGCAAGCCACTTCACAGCACTGGAGACAGAGAGAGGGGAAGAGAGGCAGGGGGTCGGAGGATGGAGACGGGGTGGGGGGAGTGGGGGAAGGTGGAGGCGGTGGTGGTGGGGGGTAGGGTTGTCGATCGCAAATAGGCACAGACGTAATGCGGGCGCAATCCACACAATCACACACACACACACACACACACACACACACACACACACACACACACACACACACACACACACACACACACACACAAACGCAGGCACACCAGCCAGCACAGAGGAGAGTAGAAGAAGGAGAGAAAAGCAAAGAAAGTAGGAGAGAAAGGGAGCAGGGGAAGAGAGATGATGAGGCACAGAGACATAGAGGCACTGTTAGTCGCTGTCGAAGCGTCAGAACGCTGAATTGCGTGAACAAGGCATGACATTGAAGAAAACCCGTATTTCACAATGAATCGTTGCTTCCAAATACAGCCCACACTATCAAGGTGATACCTTGCTACACAAACAAATCTTCGGTCTTGGGACCAGAACGTCATCCTAAACGGCAACCGTCATCTACAGTATAACCACGGTTAAACCGGTAAGGTCGCAATAAATCATGCACATAGATGCTTATGGAGATGAATAAATAAAGACCACAGCAGGTGCATAGGCAGGGTTGAGAGGAGAGACGACCCCCCTCTCTCTATTACGTAACCGTCACCCTTCCGGTAAATCAGTAAATCAGAGTCCGTTGGAGCCGAGAGATCACCCGTGTTGCTGTGAAAATTTATGACGGTGCGGATTTGGTAGATTAATCATGTGTTATAGGGTTATAGCCTAGTGCAAGCGCCAACCTACCGCACGTTAACGGGGACAACATGCCGACAGTGACAAATTAGTCATAGGTTAAAGAGAGGAGGAGAGGACATTAGATGGGACTCATATTTTCCCGTTTATAAACATGTCCATTATCTCCACTCTATTGCGTCTCAATCTGACATTTTTTTTAAATATGCAAACAGATTGTTAGATATGTGTTTGCAATGTGTGTATAAATACAGAGCCAAAACTGTGCAGACTTTCTTATCAGTGGGCGATGTTAGACGAATAATTCCATGAAGCCGTGCCAGGGTTGAATGTTAAATCGACTTTATCCACATTTGGCGAAACTGCTTGTTTTTTGAGAGGCTATTTCTGTAAAACATGTGTGCTCTTATCAATTAACAGAAACCCCATGGACTTTTGTAAAAGCTGATTTTATCTATGAACTGACAATTGGTGGGGGAAATCAGGGGGATAAATAAAAAAAAGGCCAGTGGGCGAGCATCTTCCTACTCCCGCGAGTTCACTGCCTATAGTGCGGCCCGACGGCCCTCTTCCAGTGCAAAAAAATTCCAGTAGGCAGAGATATAGGAAAGAAATAAATAAAATATTCCAGGTGAAAAAGTTCTTCCACAAGATTAAATGAGCATAAGCAAATGGTTACCACAATCGTGGTGTAGTTTAAAACGAAAAATTAAGTATTTGCGCACACGGACGCACAAACACGCTAAAGCTCACCCACTATCACGCACGCAGAGAGTCTAATGAATAGCACACTTTGTATATTCGCTGTGCTTCACCGCTGACTTTCATTAATCAATCGCGCGCGCGTACAATCGCTCACACACTCACAGACCCACACAATGCTAACAGTACGCAATAGGTGTTGAAATCCAAGCAGGGACACCACGGTTGAACGTCTCCGTCGCTGTCCGTGGTGCTGAAACCACAATCTTCCTCTCCTCAGCAAATGCCGAGTAAGAAGATAGCTTATAAATCCAAAAAACTCGGACAAAAACATTAAAAAGGTGTTGCTGTTCCCGTCCTTAAAAAATCTAATAGGCTATAGTTTTCCATCCTTCGGCTCGATGCAAAATCGTATGTGTCCATTTAACAGGCTAGATCTCCGATGTATCTCGTGCGGTACCTACTCAGTTTAGCGGGCTTGAACTTCACATCTCCTTGGCGTGAAGAGGTGCCGATGTGGCATTCTAGGCTGGCCGTCCCAGGTGCCTTTTGGGGCTGTGGAGAGAAGAGGGGAGAAAGAATTGTAAGGAAAGACGAATGGAGATAGCGGTGAGAATGGGGAGAGGTGTCGGCTATCGGAATGGCATGGAACATCTCACAGCTTGGAAAAAAATAGCCTAACACAAAATAAAAAGATAACACTTTTCATTAGCTTTTAATATTACTCATGCACATTAACTGCATACTCTTGAGGCTCAATTTCGATACATTTATATACTTAATTCCATTATCTCTTTTCGATGCAGCTGTTAGATTTTAAACAACAGTGACATCAGAACAGTGATAACACCAAGAAGATAGAAATTGGTTGTTGAAATGTATGCCGGCCATTACCAATTGATGTAATTTCCATTTGGACATTATAAGAAACCGTTGAGCAAGGAGGTAATTTATACTGATCAAATGCTGGTTCTTATTTAGATGTGTTATTGCCTACCATTCCTGGTCAGATCTAACACCGATAAGACAGCCCTCACCTCACCTTAGTTTCGAACAGAAATTGATGAGCATCCGGAAAAAGCCAGTAGTTTAAAGAATGTTGAATCTTGTTCTCCTCTCCGTGATCTCCCTCTGCCTGCGCTCCTCTTTCCTTTCCCCTTCGCTTGCTCAGCCGCCTGCTCTCTCTCTCTCTCTCTCTCTCTCTCTCTCTCTCTCTCTCTCTCTCTCTCTCTCTCTCTCTCTCTCTCTCTCTCTCTCTCTCTCTCTCTCTCTCTCTCACTCTGAATCAAGCAAAAGAGAGCAGAGAAATGAAGACGTGTTTGGACTGCAATGTGACTCGCTCTCTGCCTCTTGCTCTACCTCTTTTCTCGTAGCAGTTTGTTTAAAATGCAGGTCCTCGGCTTGCACGCTTCCTCCGCCGAGCGCTCAACAGTGAAGCCGGGTAAAAACTGCGCTCCATTCCTTGTGAGAACCGCAGCTCGATCTAATGATGCAACCTCTTATGGATTACAGGGGGTCGCTTTTCAAGTTTCCGGTCTGCTCTTGATAAACATCATTTGACAGATGATTTGACAGGCGCAGGTAGACATTGGGATTGTGAGAAATTGAGGGGTTAGAAGATGAGGAAGCTTGCGTTAGTTCAGAATGGTTTCGACTGCGTTGAGCAAGGGATGAAGAGAGGTGGCAAGGAACGCGCTGTCGTAGGGGGCGCGCATCAAGAGAAGGAACGAAAAGAGCCCTGCGCGTGCGTGTGAACAAGGTGATTGGTTGTCCTTCTCGAGAGGCAAGATACCTGTGGATGACAGACAACAAAACAGAGCGCACGAGACGCTTCAAGCTCTCTCTCTCTCTCTCTCTCTCTCTCGCTCTCTCTCTCTCTCTATCTCTCTCTCTATCAGTCAGTCAATCTTTCACTCTGACTCAATTATTCTCCCTGGGATTTCAATAGCCACATCCTATTTTAATACAATGTTTGACATTCCTCACGTTAGTTTTTTCCTCACTTTTAAGTTACGTAGGTTCTCATTTGTGTGTTGTTCCAATAAAAACGAACGACTATCTTAAAGTGAATTCCCTTTGCGCTGTGTTCTATATCGACTCTGGGAATAGAAGAGGGTGTGCTCCGACTTTCTTCTGCTGCAGTCAGCGCGGGCGGACGGAAGGAGCGCATCTTTTATGTTCCATCGGCTTGCCTTCCCGTGCCTCGCCTCCAGCGGGCAACACAAGTCTATGCGAGCGATTCTCGAGTCGAGCATGCTTCTCCGGGAACAGGTTTGGTATGAACAGATGGGATTACATTTGTTTCGAAAAAAAATTCGTTTCGTCAATATAATCTTCAAAAACATTTAAGCCTCGGTCACATCAGGCGTGCATCTTAGTTTTAAACAAACCCCGTGTGTGTGTATTTAAAACCGAATTTACCAAATCATTGTCTTGTCAGATCCTGAGAAAATAGGCTTAATCTACATTCAATTCGTGATGCTGGTGGAGATTTAACCTTTTGCGTGCAGCTGGATTAGAGTTGCTGTTTAAATTAATAGATTTCCCTCATTGTTTTCACGCAGTCCCGGGTTTATTGCTGGCTTTGGGAATGGTATAGTGGCAACATTAATCAGTGCTATTCAGGATTGCTTTGCACTTCAGAGCCCAAGTCTCCCAGTACAGAAATCTGTGGTGGCAACGTCTGTCCTAGATTGTGTCCCAAAAATAAAACCGCTCTGGCACTCACTCACAAACTCACACCCAGCCTAAACCCTGTTTGTTTGTGTGTGTGTGTGTGTGTGTGTGTGTGTGTGTGCGTACGCAATCTCCACCACCACATCTGTCTCACTCTGTATCTGTCTCTGCCTCTGTCTGTCTCTCTCTCTCTCTCTCTCTCTCTCTCTCTCTCTCTCTCACACACACACACACACACACACACACACACACACACACACACACACACACACACTGCCCTCTTTCTTTCACTAGCACACAGGGATCTGAGGAAAGGTTAGGAGAGGGTGTTTGAGAGCAGCTGGTAGGCTGTAAAGCTGTCCGTCACTCGTCTTTATGAAAAGCTATCCGTCACCCTGTCTCCCCCCGTCAAGCCTTGACACAGACAGGCTCATCCTCTCTCCAGGCCTGCAGTACAGTCACCAGGAGCACGCTTTGCATAGATCACACTGGATTTCAACTACTTCAAATAAATGTTGCATTAAAATGACTCAAAATGTAGAGGAAAGACTTTTGAAAGATAATTTATCGACTGTATTTCATAATAGAAATGTTAACCTTTTCCATTTTGCTGCCATCAACATGTTTTGTTCATGAAATGTGAGCTATTTCCCGCCAACTCATACCAGAGAGGAAGTAAGGAGAGAGAGTTGACTTTTTGAGCCCTTTCTTTTTCACCAGGCGCCTTTCCAACTTTCCCCATGCAGCGTCCTCCTCTGCCTCCAGTGGGGCTGTGTGACTGACAGGTCCCCTGTCCCTCATCGAGAAGATGGAGGTGTGGGGGGAGCGGAGGGGCGAGGAGATGGCCTGTGTTCTCCTGTTTGGGGAGCTGGAGAATCCTGCTGCTCCCCCCTCAGGACCAGCCTGTGCCCCTGTGGTCACACACTCAGTAGGAACTCTCTCTTTCACACACATACACACGCGCACGCACGCACGCACGCACGCACACACACACACACACACACACACACACACACACACACACACACACACACACACACACACATTTGAACAGTTGAACTCTGTCTCTCACACACACATTGGCAAATACATGTGTGCTAGCACAAACCCACACTCAAACGAACGTGTGTGTCATCATGTTGACTTCCATTGTTTTGACACTATGTTTGAAGTAACCAAAAGTAAGACGTAACTTTATTATTATTGTCAACGTTTGTTTGCATTGATTTCAGTTCTGTATTCTTCTTCTAGATTCAATGAGCTGTCCTGATCTAAGAGGAACAATAGCACCCCTACTGGTTGGAAAATCATTATCGAGATGAATTTATTCCAGGGTGATTATCCTGTGTACGCTCACCATGGAGACGTGCTAGTGAAAAAAACAAAACAAACCCAATAAGAACAGAGAAACAGAGACAGCACCAAGGCAAGCAGACTGAGTCCACACGCCGGCGTCAACACCAAGCAATGCCCTTGTATGTGAAGACAAAAAGATCCACTCTTTGTACACAAAGACACCGAGGGGAACGGCAGCCACGGTCTGGGGCGCAGCGGCACGCAACGCCCCGTTGCAATGGCCTCCCGCTGCCTTAGAGGGAGACAGAAAACACGGACTTGGAGAGAAATGTCAGTCCTCTGACGCATGTCCTGTTCTGGTGGGAGCATACTTTGGTCCCCTGTCCTGAAAGGTACACACACACACACACACCTCACACACACACCTCACACACACTGGACACACCGCGCGTGCACACAGCTCAGATTTACCCCAGAAAAACCTTCCATCTGAATCCTCTATACCTGAAAGTAATGTAAGTTCCCCATAACCCTAAATAAGCATTTCAGCCTTATTATTCGAGACTCTATTAAGAAGCACCTGTGAGGCTCAACCAATTGACGATCGTCTGTTATGGCAACCATGGTAGAGTCTGCCTGTGGGCTAGCCGAATGTCGTCAATGAGAATAGGGTATAGTCTGTTTAGTGAGTGTGTTCTGTTCTTTATTCTTTTCATAGCTCACGCAAAAGTAGCCAAATAAAACATTTTGGATCAGCCCGTTTTTTTGGGTCCCTGTTTTTTTTTTACCTCAAGTAACAGTAGCCTGTTGCTATTGACAGGCGCAGTGCTGGGTCCATCCAAGCACCCTCCGGAGGGTAGGAAGTCCACACGGGAGGGTCCCTGACAGAACCAGATACAAATTAAAAACAACCTAGGAACCCGGTTAATTGAAATCTCCCGTCGGCCCCCGAGATCTTCACGGAGCGCCTTTCATGAAGCACAAGACACCGTGGGACTAATCAACACATTCCCATCTCTCCAACTGACGAGCCGGTGGCGTGTTTGTTTGTTCCCGTCTGAGTGGATGGGTGCCCGCTGAACACAACCTTGTGTGCGGCGTGCGTCAGCTGTCGTCTTCCCGGAGGGCAAATGAATGGCAAATCAAGAGAGTCCAAAGGTAACACACGTGCACACGCTGGAGTCTCTCTGTGGCTATCAAAGGAGAGTTCAGCCATGTTCCCCACAGGCAGGGCTGGTTAACGATGCCTTGATCTCCAAACGGGGGACAATCCAGAAGTGCAAATGTGCCTGTTCTTTTATGTCCATCTATCGGCCTGTTGGTCCCACTTTCTCTTTCACGCACACACACACACACACACACACACACCCACACACACACACATCACACACACACACCCACACACACACACACACACACACACACACAATCAACCTCCCCGTCCTCCGCTACTCTGCCCCTGTCATGCTCTTTCTACGTACGCTATGTTGTTCACACCTCTCTATGTGGTTCCAAAGCACTGTTCTATGTCTGAACAGAAGATAAACCTCCTAAACCTCAGAGGTTAAGTTCTCTGTCTACAGAACCCTGTACCTCTCAGAGGTTTAGTTCTCTGTCTACAGAACACTGTACCTCTCAGAGGTTTAGTTCTCTGTCTACAGAACACTGTACCTCTCAGAGGTTTAGTTCTCTGTCTACAGAACCCTGTACCTCTCAGAGGTTTAGTTCTCTGTCTACAGAACACTGTATCTCCTCAGAGGTTTAGTTCTCTGTCTACAGAACACTGTATCTCCTCAGAGGTTTAGTTCTCTGTCTACAGAACCCTGTACCTCCTCAAAGGTTTAGTTCTCTACAGAACCCTGTACCTCTCAGAGGTTTAGTTCTCTGTCTACAGAACACTGTATCTCCTCAGAGGTTTAGTTCTCTGTCTACAGAACCCTGTACCTCCTCAAAGGTTTAGTTCTCTACAGAACCCTGTACCTCTCAGAGGTTTAGTTCTCTGTCTACAGAACACTGTACCTCCTCAGAGGTTAAGTTCTCTGTCTACAGAACACTGTATCTCCTCAAAGGTTTAGTTCTGTGTCTACAGAACCCTGTATCTCTTCAAAGGTTTAGTTCTCTGTCTACAGAACACTGTATCTCTTCAAAGGTTTAGTTCTCTATCTACAGAACCCTGTATCTCTTCAAAGGTTTAGTTCTCTGTCTCTCCATCTACAGAAGACTTACTCTCACACGTCGAAAATAGGCAAAGGTCTTATTTTTATGAGCAACAGACAAATGTTCCAGAACTCTCAGAAAGTCTCCCAGAAACAGCAGCGCTGACCCGAAACATCGATACTCTTAAAATATGCCCAACAGCTGTCGGGTTTATTATTTGTGTGTTATTGCTGCTGTTGAGTTAAATGCTTTTGGACAGTAGCAAAAAAACAGAAGTAAGAGGGAAACACACAGGGGGAAAACAAACTTTACTGTAAGAGCCCGTTACGCCGACACCTCAAACACTCTTCAAAGCGATGATCAAACAGGAGGCCACTAGTGTAATTGGAGCCAGCTGTTCCCCCCTCCTCTCCTCAGATGTGTTTCTCTCTTTACTGGACCCTCCGTGCCGGCACGCCGCGGCTGTCTTCGTCTCGGAGACCACCACGTCAGCCCACCTATTCAAAGCTAGCCTTCGATCCCATTTCAAATGGCAGTTGTTGATCAAACGGAAGGGTTCAACACGAGCCAGTGGAAGTTAAACTACCCTGAG
>JAPMUY010001311.1:175000-178731 GCA_026901105.3 Galaxias olidus
TGTGTGTGTCTAACTCTGGCTTCTTTTCACCCATCCCTCTCTTCCTGGTTCCACTCTGAGCCTGTTCCCCACTTGCCTCCATCCGGTGCCTCTCTGTTTGTCGGGGCCCGTGGATCCAGCGCTAATCCCTGTTTTCCCTCCGCCCGGAAAGCCGGCTGACAGCCGTCCGCGGGCCCGGGGATCCCGGGGAGAGGATACAGGAGAACAATGCACGGGTAAACACCGACCTGTCTGCCGCTGCTCCTGAAGGGAACGCCGCAGCGTCGCGTCATGAAGAGGAAAACGGGAGCCCGTCCGTTTAGGAGAGAACGGCAAGGGCTTACAGTAATGAAACCTGTCAGACTGCCATGTTAACCACGGGCGCGCGCGCGTGTGTGTGTGTGTGTGTGTCTGTGTGTGTTTGTGTGTGTGTGTGTGTGTGTGTGTGCAGTATATGTTAGTCTGTGTGTGCGTGCGTCTTGGCACGTGTGTGTGTGTGTGGGCGTGTATGCAGTATACGGTGTATGCAGTATACGTGGGGTTTGTGCGTGCGTGCGTCTTGGCACGTGTGTGTGTGTGCACCAAATACACCATGTCATCTACCAGTGCCCGTACAAGGCTGGACAGGTCTCAACTCACAGGGGGAAGTCCCTCTCCGTCATCCTGCCTCCCCTCTCCAGCAGTCACTCAAAGCCTGCTCCCATTAGCATCCGACCAGGAGTCCAGCTCCTAGCCACCAGGCTCTGCCTTCCCATCCGGCTACCTAATACCGCTTCTCCCTGGTTTTGTTTCAAGGGACAGATGGGAGCGATGTTTGAGTGTCGAGGCCCCTCTTTCCTGAACAGTCGTCACGCCTCCGAAGGCTCTTTTCCTAACGAGGCACGACCGCGGTGTGTTGAATCCGTATGGACAACACATCCCGCCGTCTCCCGCCCCGGCAAAGACGTCCTTCGGTCCGGGAGAGGCCTCAGCGAGCGGGCGGCGCTGCGGCAGGAGAGCACAGCGTTTCAGGTGGAGTCATGGCGGCGCGCCACGCAACAGCAGTCGGTTCATCTGTCTGTTCCCAGGGCGATGGTTCACCACCATTTTAAGGGCCAGACAAATCTTTTGTGGTTCGGTTCGTGTGCTGTTGTCGTGTGTTCAGGTTCCATTTTTAATTTTCTTTTCTGTGGACGTGGACAAATGATTCTTGTGTGCGAGCATGTGTCTGTGTCTGTGTGTGCTGTGACTGGAAAGTACTCAAACCCGTCCAAGGCAGAGACCATAATTCCATAACTGCTCAACTCTTTTCCAACAACTGGAACATATTGTTCAGTCTATGCGGACTTGAAAGTTGCTCATGTGGCTCTGAGTCAATAAATTACGACATGACATTACAATCATTTAGGGGATGCTTTTAGCCAAACTAACTCACAAATGGTGCTTTCAACATGAGAAGATAACAAAAAACACATATCAGGTAGATACGTTAGTGCCTCCCTCACCCAATCACCTAGCTAAAAGCCATGCAAGTGCCACATGAAAACATGCCAAGATACAAGTGCATCACGAACCTAATCGTCACCTAGGAGAAAGTCCAGAGCTTCAACTAGAGCAAGAAAATAGTGGTAAGTGCAAATGCGAGCAGGTGCATCTGCTACATGCTAAATTTAAAAGACAAAATGGTGCAAAAACATGGGAAAAGATACATTTTACACGTCCCTATTAAATGTACATCAGTTAAACGGTTGTGCTCTTGACTGATCAGAGACAGGAACGTGAAGGAATCGCTCAGTTCTGCATGGTGAAGTCACCGCAAAAAAGCCCTTGCGGTATTTTCGTTACACGTCACAGGGCAAGCCGCATTGATTTGGCTCCCAGTAGCAATAAACTCATCCATAGTTCATAAGGCAGCTCTAAACTCTGGAGGGGTCTTGTCCTTGACGAGGAACACGCACACCCCATATGGCACACGGGCTTTCTGGTAATTGTTTGAACCATGACCTATGTGAACGTACAGTCAGAGGATGTCTTGGCCTTGTGCTTGGATGCTGTTTACATTTGTTGACAGCAATTACCCACTGCATTCACGTGTGCCGTACACACACACACACACACACACACACACTCACACACACCAACAACATGCAAGTTCACACTCTCACATGTGCACAGAGATGATATGAATGTTTTCCAATTAAGCCAACCATGAGTCACTACATCTATTCTTATCAACGTGCCATGCTGTTGCTCTTATAGTTATCTGTTAATCTGTCTGCTAACTACAGCTATCTTTGTATCTCGAAACATACGCTGCACACACACACACACGCACACACACGCACACACACGCACACACACTCACGGCAAACCAGATGCAAACGCATTCCCTCACACAAATATTACCGCACACGCCACACAAAAATAGCAGCTACAATCTTCGGAGCGACTCATTGTGCGTGTGTCGTTTTAAATCAGCACCAACAGAGCCGGCATGACGTCCCGAGATCCAGCTCGGGCGGCTGCAGAGAGCTGTCACAACTCACACTCCTAACCGCAGCTGTTTGGTCCGTGTGTGGGCGGGATCAGCCACTTCTTGGCGGAGATAAAAGGCAGCGCGCATGCTAATTAGCAATCTGATGATCACAACACAGTGTTTGGACTGCGGATATGCGAGATATGTTATTTTTTAAATACCCTCCCACTATTGTGCTGCGATTCCACAGGACACGTCATTAGGGGTTGCATGTTGGCGGATTCCCCCATTAATTATCGACAAATGCTGTCAATCCAAGCAAATCGTTTCGTGGTGTTCTTGACTGCTCTTGGAACGTGTAGACAACCCCTTAGGTTGTCAGTCATACACAACTTGAATTTATCTGTGTATGGGTACCTCTCTGCATTAACTGAAACCATTGTCCACTGTGAATTGCGACATGCCCTGGAGACATATTTCGATCAGTCTTTGACAATACATATGTCTGTGTGAAGTGTGTGTGTGTGTGGGGGTGAGGGAGAATTGGAGTTTCAAGAAACTGCTTGAAATATAAAAAATATTAACTTATATTATAATATTTATATTATAATATTGCAAACAAAGCTTTCCCCCCTGTAATGCATTAAAGTATTCTATATCACGTCAGAGTATTCTATTCGCTTTTGTTTTATATTTTCGCCTGTAGGCCTATTTATGGTGTTACCATCTTGATATCTCAATTGGTATCTGTATTAAATCTCACCTAAGCTTTGCGTTGGAAATTATCAAATCAAATATTATGAAAATCGGGGTGGTGTAGACTAGAACTGGCACTGATCATCTAAATTCCTGAGGTCACTTGTCAGATGTAATTTGTGGGACGTAAGTGCCTGTGATTAGTAGATTCGACATTCTAAATGAATACGATTTCTGGGCGCTGGACTCAGAAAGACCGCGGTTGTAAGACTTGAGTTTGCCCCTGCCTGTTAACTGCTGCCTGAACAGAACTAAGAGTACAGTAGACACAGTCCAGAGTGAAAGTTTTACTTGTGACCATGACTGTCTCTATCTACTGTACAGTGGTCTGTCTGGACCATATGTCTGCGCCATTGGAGAGAGAAGCCATTTGATTTATTACATCACAGCTATAAAGAGAGGAATGGAGTGTCTCTCTCGCTCTTTATCAAATCCCTCGTTTTTCCTTTCATCACTGAATGTTAGTGTGTTGATATTGATATGGTGATGACATAGTAGGAGGCAGTTGGAGAGTGGCTTATGAAAAAGGCCGACAGAAGAG
>JAPMUY010001312.1:0-35000 GCA_026901105.3 Galaxias olidus
CACCTGATTTGTGGGTCATACGATGTGTGTGTGTGTGTGTGTGTGTGTGTGTGTGTGTGTGTGTGTGTGTGTGTGTGTGTGTGTGTGTGTGTGTGTGTGTGTGTGTGTGTGTACACATGAGCACGCCTCATGTGTACAGTATAACATTACTCAAGTGGGCCTAAGAACCAAATCAGGAACGACTCCTGGTGTGACTCCTGGGCTGTTCCATGGAAAAAAGGAGTCCTGTTTGGGGTCGGGGCAGACATCTGTTGGCTCAGGAGCTGGGGTCCTGGAGGCCCACCCCAGGGTACCAGATAAAGACAGTACAAAGAGACGGCATGTCTGCGTGACTGATCTGACCTGATCTGCCTGGATACTGACACCATGCACCTAAGACATACGTCACACACTAGCCTCCGGCTCTGATCAAAAGTTAACTCTTCACTGCCCTCGCGTCTGGTTAGGTCCCGGCTGAGGCGGGACAGCCGCAGTGTACGGAGCCAGCCCTTTAAGTCAGCAGCGTCGCCACTGGACACCGTGTGGATTGTAGCCCGGTCTCTTTCATGGCATTTTATGTGCACCGTCTATCTCTCGTCTCCGGTCACACAAAAGCGTGTCACGCAAAGCAGACGCTTCCAAACAACACACCGAGTGACAGTGAGTCGGCGCACCACTAGCAAGGTCTAGGCTCGGCAAGCATAACAGCGGGGAGTCACCGGCCCAACAGCATAGGAGCGCAGCTCGGTCTGTGACCTGATGTCTCTGTGGCCCCGTTTGAATAAAAAACAAAAACAAGGCAACAAGTCAAACCCCCTTCCACGAGCAGACTCTGCGCAGTAACTGTGCAGGCTCAGCGCAGTAACTGTCTTTATCTCTCGCTGTCTCAATCAAGACTATACACCCAGAGAGAGAGAGAGAGAGAGAGACACTATCTCTCTCACACACAGTCACACTTGCACAGCAACCTATCAAGGGTTTTCCGAGTTTAGGAGCGAGTCACAGCGAGTCCCACAAGTCACGGCAGATGTTTTCTTTTGAAAATCATCATTCCTTAGATATGGATTCCAGCTAAAACGCATCAAACTCTCTGTAAGACTAAACAGGGTACAGTAAAAAAACAAACAAAGAAACGAGATGAGATCTCCTGCCTTTCCTTATCTTTCTGCCCGCACAGGATATTGCTAGAAAGCGCTGTCGGACACGCAATTCACCCTATAAATGTCTCACGATGTTGAGACTCCATGACCGCACTATTTAAAAGTAATTAAGCAGCGTAGGTTCATTATTAGAATAGGTTCTACAAAGTGGTTCAATCGATGGCACCGTTGCGTCACTTCAACCTGCACGGCGGGGGGAGGGGGGGGGGGACGACGACAACACTGTGCCTACCTGCACGGCGGGGGGGGGGGGGGGGGGACGACGACAACACTGTGTGCCTACCTGCACGGCGGGGGGAGGGGGTGGGACGACAACACTGTGCCTACCTGCACGGCGGGGGGAGGGGGGGGGGACGACGACAGCCACTGTGCCTACCTGCGCGCGGGGGGGAGGGGGGGGACGACACTGTGCCTACCTGCGCGGCGGGGGGAGGGGGGGGGACGACAACACTGTGCCTACCTGCAAGGCGGGGGGAGGGGGGGGGGACGACGACAACACTGTGCCTACCTGCGCGGCGGGGGGAGGGGGGGGGGACGACACTGTGCCTACCTGCGCGGCGGGGGGAGGGGGGGGGGGACGACGACAACACTGTGCCTACCTGCACGGCGGGGGGAGGGGGGGGACGACACACTGTGTCTACCTGCACGGCGGGGGAGGGGGGACGACGACACTGTGCCTACCTGCATGGCGGGGGGGGGGGGGGACGACACTGTGCCTACCTGCACGGCGGGGGGAGGGGGGGGGGGGGGACGACGACAACACTGTGCCTACCTGCACGGCGGGGGAGGGGGGGACGACGACACTGTGTCTACCTGCACGGCGGGGGGAGGGGGGGGACGACGACACTGTGTCTACCTGCGCGGCGGGGGAGGGGGGGGGGACGACAGCACTGTGCCTACCTGCGCGGGGGGGGGGGGGGGGGGACGACAACACTGTGCCTACCTGCGCGGCGGGGGGAGGGGGACGACGACAACACTGTGCCTACCTGCGCGGCGGGGGAGGGAGGGACACTGTGCCTACCTGCATGGCGGGGGGGGGGGAGGGCGACGACAACACTGTGCCTACCTGCATGGCGGGGGAGGGGGGACGACAACACTGTGCCTACCTGCATGGCGGGGGGGGAGGGGGGGGGGGGGGGGGACGGCACACTGTGCCTACCTGCGCGGCGGGGGGAGGCGGGGGGGACGCACGACACTGTGCCTACCTGCATGGCGGGGGGAGGGGGGGACGACGACACTGTGCCTACCTGCACGGCGGGGGGAGGGGGGGGGACACTGTGTACCTGCACGGCAGGGGGAGGGGGGGGGGACACTGTGTACCTGCACGGCGGGGGGAGGGGGGGGGGACACTGTCTACCTGCATGGCGGGGGGAGGGGGGGGGGGACACTGTCTACCTGCACGGCGGGGGGAGGGGGGGGGGACGACACTGTGTACCTGCGCGGGCGTGTCCTGGGCGACATCATCTCGTTGCCCAGCACGTGGTAGCGGCGGGCCTCGTGCAGCAGCTGGTAGCACTCGGGGGCGTTCTGGATGAGCTGGTCGCCCTCCACCGTCTGCACAAAGTAGTTGGGGTGCAGCAGGGGCAGGCGCACGTGGTGCAGCAGCTCCTTCAGCATGGGCCTCCGCGTGTCCACGACGTGGTACACCCAGCGCATCACCGCCTCGAACACCACCTCCTCCTTCCCTATGGCCAGCTCGTCGCTGCAGATGTACTCCTCCAGCTCGTCCCGCCGCAGGTCCAGGAACTCCTCGTGCAGCGCCACGTCCGAGAAGTTGGCCACGGCATAGGCCCGGCAGCGGCTGGCCAGCTGCTTGAGGGCGTGTGCCTCGGCGAAGCGCTGGATTCCCAGGCAGTTGCACGGGTCCAGCTGGTTCTCTAGGAAGTTGGCACAGGCGTCGCGCAGCGTGATGATCTGGAAGAGGCTGGAGGTCTCGAAGAGGAACTGCACGTTGTCCGTGGTGATCTTGGCACGGCCCGTGTAGACGTAGCTGAGGAAGGAGTCCATGGCCTCGGCCAGGATGCCGTTGATCTCCACCAGCATCTCGCGGCTCTCGCGGTGGTCGTTGCAGAACATGGCGCGAAAGTAAGAGGAGCATGAGGAGAGCACGGCGCGGTGGCAGGGAAACTCGCGGCCCTGCACGCTGATGACCACATCGGTGAACATGCGGCTGTCGCGGAACTCGTTGAACACCTGCAGGATGGCCTCCGAGTGGGAGGCGCCGGAGGAGAAGTCCAGCACATCCTGACTGGCCAGCGATTTGGAGTCCATCTCAAACACCTATGAATGGGAAAAAAAAAATTTGTGTTAAGATGTGAAGTGTTTATTTTATTTTGTGTTGTCAGTGTCAGCACAAGAAGCAAAATGATGGGGTGGACGCAGTTGAACGCTGGAGCACCTTGCGTTTGACGGCGGGGGAGTCTCTGGTCCCAGAGTCCTCCCGGTTCAACCTTCTGCCCAGAATCAACACCATGGCTGCTGCCTCCTTTGTAGACTCTAGACTTCACCAGGACCTGGAAAAGGCAGACACAACTGCACATGAAGCTGTTATCTAACACGTTGGAGAGTTGCCGCAACCACTTTGGACACGTGACTCATGATTGAGTGGAAGTCATTTGTGATTTTCATATTTTTTCATATCATTCGTGTAACAATATCTTGCATCACTGAAAGAAAAAAAAAGGTTGTTTCAAGGATTGAGAAATGTGAGCCTGATGTAAACCTGCTGAACCTCTTGCTCTGTTCTGAAACAGTGTACCCTGCAGCGCAGCACACTGGTTGAAAACATGCATGAAAAATAAATGTTAGGTTGTGCAACTGGTCCAAGCCCAACCTATTATGTCAACCAGGTTTGTTATGAAAGACAGTATGGGAAGGAAATGTGAGGCAGGAAGTCATCTATGCTTTTACTGTGAAATCTGAAGACTGTAGCAATGTCTTTTGAACAGTTGTTTTTAACCTGCTTAAGTTGGGTCAATCAATCGATCACTCTCCAACACATTGAGCTCCTGTATGTGTCTAAGGGTGTAATTAATGTGGTTGAGCATAAAAAGGATTTTGAGCTCCTATTTTTAGAACTCCGCTTCTCCATTTGTTTGTCTGGCAAAATCTGGTGTACTATCTTTATATTACATTTAGTATTCTAATAAACTTTTTTATTTATTATTTTTTTGACTGTACATTTCTTGCTTCACTATTCAATATTTCCCAAACTGTAAACACAGGCGCGCGCCTCGCTGATCGCGCGTGCCATGTGGTAAATAAAAGGCAGCCCTGTTAGAGCTCGGCCTGGATCTGACTGTTGAAGTGAGGTAATATCATCTAGGGCTATTTTTATCTTGCCTTTTTTTTTACACAACGGACATAACCAGTCGCCACAAAACACGACAATATTTTTATGTTATATTTATTGCAGGCAAAGAAAAGTCAATATTTCTGTCCGCTGATCAAATTTTCTATAGGCTAGTGTTTTCTTTTTCAACCCAAATTTTGTCTTTAGAATGTTTTAACACGCTTTTCAAAAATAAAGATCTATAAATCTTCTTGAGGCCTATAATATCCACAGCCTTTTCAAGAAACGTACTTCTTCATCTTAATTAATAAGCATAACCCGATTATAACCATGTGATCATATCCATGTAGGGTATGTTCAATTTTAGAACAGTTAGTGGTTGCATTTTGTAGGCTACCTATTGACGCACCGATAATAAAATAAATTAAATGTGGACCGTTAACCCGTTTCATGACTATGTCGTTTTTAGGTAAAACAAAAAAATACATTTCGGATTTTTTTTTACATTACCTATTAGGAAGGTTCTTAGATGAACGTCGTCTATGGATGGGACTGTAGACTGTGGAATAAAAAACTAAAAAAATAAAGAAAATAAACGAAAACAACGTTTAACCCGAAAAGTTATATAACAAAGTTTTCCCCAAAAGTCTATATTATTCCTATAAGTTTTAGAAAAGAACAAATATCATTTGTTATGTCCCAGACATTGTGACTTGTTATGATGGCAAGAACAAAGAACTCTAAGCAACTGTAAACACAGAACCGAGTTATATGTCACATCCCTACCAAAAAAACTTCCACCCACTGCAGATGGTTATTGGTGCTTAGCTAATGGGCTTATGGGTAGTGTATTTCGTATGAGTGGACTGTCCACATTTGCGTGCAAAAAGAAACAGCACTTCCCAACGTACATTGGATCTCCACGTGTCTAGCCTTTGTTTGCAAACAAAACTCGGCAAGTGAAAAAGTTAAGAGAAAGTATCAGTAGTCGTCTGTGGTGTAAAATGACTCAATTTAATAGATTGTTCGTCCATGGGATAATCATAAAAGTACAAGTAATTTTTTCCCAACACATCGAGGTAGAACTGTTCGATGAAAATGTTTAGTACATAGCTAGGTTTAACAAACAAATACATTAACATACTTTGGCAGTTAGGTTTCTATCGTGAATAATTGGTGGATTTGGTGCGTCAAGTGTTGACCTAATTCATGGCAAAGAATATAATTGTAACCTGATATGTGGACGTAGATTTATCAACAACATGCTATTTTTCAGGTGAGGAAGGAGGAGCTGAAAATCGAATAGAGAAGAATAGTTTCACAACTTTTTTTTTTGTTACGCAATAATCCGAAGAACTACTTCCTGAATTCTCTGGAAATGTCGTGAACTCTGAAATCTTTGACCCATGTCAACCGTATTCGAAGTGTGTTTGTCCAATTTATATAAACACTGGACGTCCTTTGCCTCCCTTAGACGATGGTTCCCCCTAGTGGACAATTAATCGAGCTGCGCAGGCTCTCACACAGCACATAAAAGAATGTTGACCTCTTAGTTTGAAAGTAAAATGTTTATGCATCAATGTCCACATTATTCCCTTTGTGACACTGGTAACTGTTGTTGTTACCAAAGTAATTTCCTGTGTTGCGCCGCCACCAGCCAATCACATGATGGGGCTGACGGCTGTGGGCTTCTTGAGGCTGAAGAAGCTGAGCAAAGCCCCGCGCAGGTCTCTGTACCTGAGGCCATACAGGTAAGGGGCTAGGGCCTTAGGCAGGACCACCATCACGTTGCACACCACCAGGGACACCCACAGGGTAACGCGCAAGTCCAGAAAATCATAGTTGCAGTACAGCAGCAACTCGATGGCAAGCAGCAGCATTGGGCAGAAGGAGAGGAAGAGGTGGAGGTAATGGATGAGGAAGGTTCCTTTGGCGCGGGACGAGCGCTCGCCTCGCCAGACGCCAGACTTGCGCGTGCGACAGTACAGGACCACGTAACCGGAGAAGACCAGGAGGAGGATGAGCAGGATGCCAGTCACAGTCAGAAGCATGGATATCTATGGGGCCCAGACAGCAAACGAGACATACACTCAGTCGTATTATGTACATTAAATGCGTCTACTACGAGGCAGATCTAAACTGTTCGGAACTGTGGGAGTCTCTGAATGATGTGGTGCCCTTTAGGACCATCTGTGCAAGCTTCAAATGTTAAGTTGCACTTGCCTTAACGAGCAGCCCAATAAAGTGACCACCAAGTAAGTGTTCCATAAGTACATATAAGTACACAAGAATAATGTATGATTGTTTTTGCACGTCATGGATAGGACCGCAAACACAACACATTCCAATGACGAGCGGCTCCTACCTGCATGGGTGTGGAATGGCTGACGCTGAGGACCAGGAGCAGAGGCAGGGAGCAGATGTGATAGGAGCAGGGCTCCGACGACTGGTACCACACGAAGACTCCGACGGCGCTGGCTGGGAACACGGCCGACACCGCCCAGATCGCCACTATGGCCCTCATCGTCCTACACAGGAAGTGAGGTCGTTAGGAGGGGGTGAAAAACGCGCCGGCCGCCGCGACGACTCGTCTCTGAACGTGCGTCGCGGCCCCCCTGTCACCCTTACCTGGACACGGGCCAAAGGGCAAAGTAGCGCAGCGGGGCCAGCACGGCTAACAGGGTGTCCAGGACCATGGCCTTGGTGCTGATAATCCCCGCACTGTACATGACGCCCATGATGAAGAAGAAGGTGGCGCAGGCCCACCCGGACATCAGCACCCCGGCGGCGTTCAGCACGGTGCTCAGCATATAGACGGACACAAACAGCAGGTCGCTGAGCAGAGCGTTGGCCAGGAGGAGATAACGCGTCTCCCGCCGCATCTCAGGCCTAAAAGGAAGGCCCACAAGAGGGAAGGAAACGAGGGGAGTTTGACCCGGGAAACAACGTGTGCCCCCCCCCCCCCCCCCCCCCCCCCCCCGCCAACGATAGGAGAAGGCTGACGTAGGTGCAGTTGAAGGAGCTCACCTGGTCAGGATCTGACCCAGAATCACGGGGGTCACCAAGAGCACGGCCACAAAGCCCAGGATGGGACACACCTGCAACAGCCTGGAGTGGCGTGGGGGTAGGAAGACATGCCACTGGTGGGTGAAGAGCTCCACTTGCTTCTGGTAGACGCTGGAGCTGTTGGTCGTGTTCCCGAGGCGGCTGTGCGTCCGGGCATGGCCGGACCTGTTGTACCAGCTCCCGAAGGCGCAGAGCAGGGAGAGAACCATGTCGTCATCTGTCTCCATGAGCGAGGACAACACGCTCAGCACTTCTCCGTCCGCCATCGTCCTCGGCCGTGCGCGCACTCAGCGAGAGGAGACGGAGCTACACGGTCTGTCCTCTTGCCTCGGCGTGTCAGCTCTTTGATAAACCGCGCTTACCGTGTGCTAAAGGTCTCCCGTGACACAGCTTTGGGTAAACAAGGCCTGACAGAGAAATGGATTGAAGTACTCTGATAAAGTGGTACTAAAACAGAGTTCCCGTTGTGTGCTTCAACATCATTGTTACGTAATGTTTTGCATCTTTGGTTTACGGTTGAATGGGATTGATTTAGACTAGTCCAAATGGGTGAATTATTAAACAAGGTGACAGCAGGAGCCAGCACAACATGTTTTCATTTCAGTTCCCATGCGCACAACTGAGGCAGAGTACTTTTATTTTTTAAGAAATCGAAAATGTGTATAATCTAGGATTTATTATAAACTACAGTTGAGGCAGAGTAATTGTCAACATTTGACAAAATTAACGCAGAGACTGTATTTATCAGGAATCTTTAATGTTGAAAATAATCGAATAAATAAATTTTACAGTTGTCAAATGGAATCATGGCTACTTTGAATACAGAACAGTAATGCTTCATTACAGATGGTGTTTAGCTTTTATGCTGGCTCAACAAAACCCCATCTCACAAGTGATTTTGGGTAAGTAGATGGCAGCCAGCATACAAGATTAATTTATTATCAAGACACAGCACATACAGTAGATCTGGTGTGAATTGTGTGTTTCTCCTGTTAAAATGTCAGTTTCTGGTCGATACAGTGTCTCTACACTTCGGCGACAGTGACCTGGCTGAGTCTATTGCGTCGGTGCAGCAGGTGTAGCACTGTGTCCGAGATCTCCCTGTACCTCAGCCCGTACAGGTAGGGCGCGCACACCCTGGGCAGCAGCATGAAAACGCAGGTGTTCAACGTGTTCGTCCACACGCGCACGTCCAGACTAAAGCTGTCCTTCTCGAACAGGGAGAGCTCCACGGTGAACACGATGCCCGGGGCGAAGTAGAGCAGCAGCAGGACCCCGTGGGCCAGCAGGGTGACCCGGGCCCGGGAGTAGCGGCTCTGCCAGATGCCCTGGGTCTTGGTGATGACGTAGAGCCGGGCGTAGCAGTAGACGATGAGCACCAGGCACAGCGTGGCCCCCAGGAAGAAGTAGACGTGCACCCCCTCCATGTTCTCCCCTTCTATGAAGCCCAGGGAAATGAGCACCAGGCAGACGGGGGAGCGCTCGTGGAGGCTCACCTTCATCACCTCCATCGCGATCACCAGGCAGAGGGGGTAGAGGGCGGCCAGGGCCCACACGCCCAGCAGGATGAGGCGCACGCGGCCGGGGGGCAGCAGGTCGTGGTAGTGGAGGGGCCAGCGCACGGCCACGTAGGTGTCGGCCACCATGAGGGTGACGGTGAGGATGGCGCAGCAGTAGGCGGTGACGCTCAGGGCCGTGACGAGCTCGCAGAGCACCCGGTGCATGGAGAGGCCCAGGGCGTTGCTCACCACCAGGGCCAGGTTGAGGACCAGGAAGAGGACGTCGGCCGCCAGGGTGTTGGCCAGCAGGAGGTAGCGGGTCTCCTGGCGCAGGGAGTGGGAGAGGAAGATGCAGGCCAGGAGGACGGGGTTGGCCAGCAGGGCGGCCAGGGTCAGCAGGGTGGTGGGGATGAAGAAGAACTGCAGGTGCCAGTTCCGGAGGCTCTCGTACCACTCCCCTGTGATGTTGAGCATTCTCATCGGGGGAAGCATCGCGAGACTGTGTGTAGACTCGAGAAACGCTCTCCGTCCTTAACTCTCAATTTGGCTCGACTATGTTACAGGGTTTGCCTGTGACACCCAGTGACAGCGTCTGGAGTGGTGGTTTGTGAAGAAGCTCCTGAGTTCAATGTCTCCGATAACCCCTTGTGTAGGAAAATAAAACGTATTAGCTATGTCTGCTTTTGTAAGAGATGAAGCTTTGAGGCTAATCATTATGACAGCATCATTGTGGCAACTCTTAGGTTCAGTCCAATATAACATAATTAACAGGCAAGGATAACCAAACAGAGGTTTGCTAAAACGAGCTGCCTCTTATCTTCTTGATTTTCATCCATCCATTAGCTTTTACCGCTTATCCTGTACAGGGTCACGGGGGGACTGGAGCCTATCCCAGCGGACACAGGGCGAGAGGCGGGGTACACCCTGGACAGATCGCCAGTCTATCACAGGGCCGACATATAGGGACAGACAACAACTCACACTCACATTCACACCTACGGGCAATTTAGAGTCACCAATTAACCTGACTCTAATCTTCTTGATTTTATTTTATTTATTTATTATTTGACCTTTATTTAATCATGCAAGTCACTTCAGAACCATATATCATTTCCAACAAAAGCCCGGCCAAGAGGCAGAGTATGGAATAAAACGTAGGATGAAGTTATCTTATCTGCATGATAATACTCTAACTGATTAGACAAACTGACAGGCAATGCCTAAAAAAAGTTGCATCATTCTTGTTTTCTTCAACGATGATTTATTAAATTCTCTCGTTCAAATGAAATGGCGTCTGTATACACAAGTCAGATTTGTTTAACCACAGCAGGTCATAGTCATGGCTCTGCTCTTCAACTTTGGCCACTTTCTATAACAGGCTATATACTATGAAGGACTGACTGGCTCAACAATCCTTCACATCGATTTAGTACTAATAGTACGCGATATATATACATATATATATATATATCACCAGAGCCAGAAGACACTAATGCACTGCATATGAGGATATAAAATAGATGTAAACACATTAGTGCAAAACCAAACGTGCTTTTCATTTGTTTCCACTGCACACTGAACATAATGTATTATTATTGTACTGAAAAGAAGTGAAAGGTACAATTTTCGTCTACCTTTTGAATACATCAAAATGTTTGATCTTAGTTACTTTGGTCAAACTTTTATTAATTTACACTTTGATAATATAATTTTTTGATCAAGAATTTATTTCCATCCTATCCCATTCTGCATTTGAAATAAATATATTTTTTAAATTGTCCGGGTCCTGCGCCAGACACTGTACCAACACACTTACTGACAAAACTATTGATTTACCAAAGGTAAAGGCAAGGTTTTTAATCCTTTTCCTCGACAGCAAATAAACGCCCATAACGGGTTTTCTTACCTGATGGCCACAATGGTCAGATCTATGGGTGTCTATGGCCATCCATTACCTCTAATGCTTCTACAAATCAATGGCCGCTCTATATGACTCTGTTCCCCCACTAGTCTTATCAGCTCATGTCCCTTATGTTGACTCATGGAGATAATGTGTGGATACAGAAAGCCACTCGTCTGCCTCACAGTAACGGCCCACGTTTTGTTCACTAGTGCCTCCCTTGTCTCGTTACTTTTTAACAACTGTCTAAAAAAAAAAAACGAGGGGTCGTAAGTCTGGGCTACGGGATGTTTGGTCATGAAGAAATGTCTACACGTTTTGTTGTCACTGCCAAAAAATTGCGATGACCCCTCAGTCACCGGCGTTTTCTCATTGGAGAGATACCGCTTTCATCCCCCATTCTTATAAGCAGAAAATGATGTGAGCTAGATATGGGGCACATGGGAGGTAAACAGTGTAGCCCCCGAGCCGCCTTCTGTCCGTTCCTCCTCCTGACACATTAAGGAACAAAAGAGATGCAATCTGTTCACGTCAGGGCATTGTCCATTTACCATGCCTGATCGATGGTGTCGACGCCATTATCTCGTCTCATATCCGGGTGAGTGTGAATGGATCCTAATGACGCTAGAGCAGGTTCACCTGAGAGGAAACGCAAGTGAGAACGATACCTCTCGTAACACACCGTTACCATGGATTTGGGGGGGAGGTCTGAAGAGCAAGCAAAAGGCGGTCAGGTGGACTGAGAATGGGCAATGATTACCCTTGGATCTAAAGTAAGGAAGCTTCTCTAATCACAGCAAAGCCTGTCACTGAAGTTCGTAAAATGTTTGTCATATTTGAAAGAATAATATTTTGTGATATGTATTTATTCAGTAATAAACTGTAGCATCAAAAGAATCACACTCGTCAAAGTTCTTTTTAGGCTCATCTCTTTCTCCTTTTCATGTAGGAACTCTTCCCTTCTTCCTGTTCCTCTTCCCCATCTTCCTCCTCGCCCACAACGTCCTCGTCATCTCCTCTGTCTTTCAGTTGCTCAGCCTCTTCCAGCCATTCTCTTGCCATGAATTTCTGAAAGACTGCATACTCGTCTACTGTCGCCTTGGCGGCAACACTGTTGAGGAAGGTGTCCAAGTCCACGCCGAGGATGTCGTTGAGTTTGGGGTTGAGGATGAGCGTCTGGCCCTTCTTGTCCGGCGTCTGGTAGAGTCCCCTGCGCTCCAGGAAACAGTGTCTGCAGCGCACCTCCTCCAGCGTGTTCCGGAAGAACCTGGCCTTCGCCAACTCAGCCTGCTTGATACCCATGCGGAAGTAGGCATACTGCAGAGGGACAAAGACCACATATGTGTCAACTGTACAGCAACATTTTCCGCTCTGATCATTAAAGCAATGTTATGTGCATTCCACTGCCCTAGACTGGTGTAGGTTCTGCTCTTCTGAAAGCAATCACCAAAATGGAAGCAAGCATATGGTCAACTTCCATGAAGTCTATTGTTCTTTCCATACTGCCTAACCTGAAACTTGTACTGCAGTTTCCCCAGGTCTTCCCCCACCACGCCTGGAGAGTCTCGCAGAATGTCAGAAACCTGTTGCGTGGTGAACCGGCACTCCTCTTTGAGGAACCTCACCGCCATGTTGATGCTCTTCATGGACATGGTAAGGATGTGAGGGTAGTAGCTCACCACCCTCTGGAGACTGCCTACAGGGACAGAGAAACGTACGAGGACGTAAAAGATGTGGAGAAGGAACTGAGAGTCTTGATGGTCTTTTAACTTGCCTTAGTAAATATAGGTAAAACACCATCTCACCTTCCACTAAACCCAGTTTCCTCAGGTTGCCAATGCGCTGCTGTAACTGAGAGCTTTTGACATGGTAAAGATCAGGACACTTCTCTAAAACCTTGAGCACAGTTGATGGGTTCAGACCAAGAACAAACAGAGCCATGAGAGTTGATAATGCATGCTCCACAGCATGTCCTCTTTTGTCTTTGGTGACAGCCTCATAGACCTGGTCTGCCTGAATGTCTGTGAAACCCATGTCGATTAAAGAGCGAATGGACAGCTCACTTGTTTGTTGATGTGAAGACTGAGATAATGGCTGGTGGGAATGGCTGGAGCAGGGGAGCTTGCATGATGTCGAAAACCGTTGCGACGCGTGACATCTCACAAGTACAATAGAATTAAGGGCACTGGCACTTCTTAGAGTCCGTCGTAGAGCCTGTAGCATATGGTGTAAAAAGAAAATTGCAACACATACTTCAAAACTCATGTTATTCTAACGGCCATTGACGTTATCTGAATCTGAACAAGGGCACGAGTGTATAGCCAGTTGTGATTAGCACGATCATTAGCTATATCTCTTAACATACATTTCAACGGGTACGGTTTAATTGTCAATAACAAATACATACATTTTTAAACACCGAAACTGAACGGGCACTGCATTCACAAACGGTAAAAACGTACCTGCATTTTAACAACTCTGGCGCTGACGTTTGTCCGTCTAAAAAAGGTCCCCCTAAATCAGTCAACCTACTAGATCAGTTCCGTTAGACGCTTGCAGAAAATATGAAGCTGGCAAAAATGCGGTCATTTCAGTGGAAAAAACATTTATTCATGTAAAATAGAATAAATAGAAGATAATAAAATATTGTACATGTCTGCAATATAAAACATGACTGAAACCATGTGCACTTGATTAAAACCTAATAATTCCTATCTCAAATAGAAATAGGTCTTGTAGTGATCAGCATGTTAAGTCAACAAAACATAATTGAAACATCATTAAAGTCAGTGCTTTTTTCAAAGAAATCATTACATTCAAGATCAAGGGTCTTTACAGGAGGATAATATTTGTCATCACCATTATCATTAACTACTCATTATTATAAAGACAAATGTAGTCCGAATCAACATCTAAACATTAATAAAATCTCAGTCAAAAAAGAAACGATGGCTTCATGAAAACACCGGCTCCAGATATTATTAAACTTATTTTTTTTTATCTCTGTCAATGTCTCATTTGACATTTGCCTCAATGAGTTGCTTCTTGCTTTTCCTTTTTCTTTGGGCTTTTTTCTGGAACAGCTGGCTTGCAAAGAGAGGAGGATAACATGTGGACGGATGTTGTTCAGCACTGTGCCGACAATAGGTAAAATGCCAGTCTTCATTTATTCATCAGTGAGGTACTTCTGGAGCTCCTCTTCCAGGGCAAACATGGACTTCTTCTCGTCTTCATCTTCCTCATCTTCGTCATCAGGAAGCGACTCGTCACCTGCGTCAGGGAACAAGCCCTCCCCAAGGAATCCTCCAGGACCATACTCAAAGCACTGTGGAGAATCTGAGATGGAAAAAAAATAAATAAATAAGACATCTCTTTACAGACTGAACTTCAATCTGAAACGATCAGCAGTAAATTTAAGATGACGCTATTTTGTTGTGGCTGTAGTAGGAGGGCTCCACTCACAGCGGCCGTTTGGACTCCCTGGGACTACCTCCCTCCAGCTGTACTCGGCCAGAGAGATGGCCTGGTGGAGCCAAGGCTCCAGAAGGAGCTGGTCCAGGGTCATCCGTAGGGTGGGCTCTGGCTGCAGCAGGCCGGACAGCACGGTCAGCAGGTCTGGAGTAACAACACACACACACACACACACACACACACACACACACACACACACACACACACACACACACATTATAAAATACACAAGTCGTGTGCCCCTGAATATGAAATATTAACTTTTACAGAGGTAGTATATATGTATATATATATAAACCTGGAGAGAGTGGGAAAGGGGGTTTGAGATCAGCCTCCAGGGTCTCCCCCACGCCACAGAAAGGGTTCTCACTGAACAACAGCGTGTACAACAGCACGCCCAGGGACCACATCTCCAACTCAGGACCTGAGTAGCTACCAACAGACCCCCCAACAAAACAAGGTGAAACACAGTAGGAGAAATGCACCGGCCTTGTCTACAAAACCACGAGCGAGTCAATCCACCAACAGTCATGCCTTAACTACACCCAGGACAACTTAAATTTTTACAAAACAGAATTGATGGCTCTTTCATACTGAGCTGTACATAAAAGGCCTTGTGGAGGATCGTCATGATTCAGAACGCACACGTTGGTCGGACCCTCATCCAGCCATTACCAGTCTCACGGATGAACGAAGTGTGTGTGTGTGTGTGTGTGTGTGTGAGTGTTGTACGTACGGGGTGCCCTGCAGCACCTCCGGGGAGCAGTACTCCAGCGTGCCACAGAAGGTGTAGAAGAGCTTCCTGGGAGCCAGCAGCGCGGCGGAGCCAAAGTCGATCAGCCGGATGTGGAAGCACGCGTCTATGATGATGTTCTCGTCCTTGATGTCCCGGTGCAGGATGCCCTTGCCCCGTAGATAGGCCACAGCCGCTACTAACTGGACAGGCAAAACGGTGGGGGGGGGGAGATTTTATTATCATAAAAAAGAACATATCATATAATATAATAATGTAGTAATATATTCATCAGTCCTGAGCTTTCTCGTTCTTCTAGACTACACTTCCCCGTGACCCCTCCGGAGCGCGGGCTTGTCCAGACTGCTGGCGTACCCACCTGTCTGAAGATGTAGCTGGCCAGGGGTTCATCCAGACGGGGCTGCTTGTCGATAAACTCAAACAGGTCCAGACCCTCCCCGTGCTTCTCCATCACCATCTGGAAGAACTGCTCGTTCTCAAACACCTCCAACACCTAGCCACGTCCCCACACAAACCACACAAAAAGACAAGAAAAAATAAAAAAAGGTCCGTTTGAAGACTTGCCTGTCCTAAAAAGGAACTATCGTAGCCTCTCTAATGCTCGTTAAATTGATCAGGGTTTACCCTGACGATGTTGTGGTGCTGCAGTCTGGTCAGGATGGCGATCTCCTGGCTCACTCTGCCCAGCATGGGGTCGTCCACCCAGCACTCGCTCATGATCCTCCCCTTCCGGATGAACTTCACCACCACCTGGACACACAGCACAAACAGCCAATGAGCTATACAATCAAATATAAGATTATTTCCTAAATACATTTGGCGACAATACTTTAAAACCACATTAAAACACTGCAGGTTGTTAATATGCCTATGCTCTACCCAGCTCCTGGCTATCTCCATTTCTAAAAGCTCTGACCTCCTGCTTGTCACAGCGTCGGTAGGCTTTCCACACGAAGCCATAGGCTCCCTTGCCCACGGCCTTCAGAGGCTGGTACTCCTCCTCAAACTGGCCGTCACAGGCCCGCGACTGCTCCAGGTCGGCAGTGGAGCGCAGCGCCTCCCCGCGGCAGGACTCGGCGATAGCCTGGCTCACACAGCCGGAGATGGGGAGGAAAGGTCGTCAGCTAACATATTTACTTGCAAGACTAAACATACAGGTGTTTGCCTGGACGAGATATTTCTTTATATTTGTTGAGATATTTGTAGAGAGAAAACGCTGGCGCTGTTATAAAGTGAGTTTTGTTATTGTTGCTTCATGTTGTTTCTGACCTCTCCCAGGCTGACCCCAGAGGCGTCCTGTATTGTGGTCCTGCCACTCTGCAACAGTGCCCCCTGCTGGCCAGGATTGCTCATCCACACACAGAACACGGAGCGCCCATCCGGGAGGGCAGCCCTGCACACCTCACACTGCACGTCTGAAAGGAGGGAGAGGAGTAGCAGAACATAAACAACACGCTCTTACATATCTTCAGTCTGTCAGTGCCGTGCTGTTCTTAACGTTCCTAACACATTATTAACTGGAAAAGGCTAAAAAGTTAAACCCACGTATTGCGGAGCCGTCTCTGTGGTAGGCGTTCCCATCGTATCGCCCCTCGGCGATCTGCCTGGGACCAGAGGAGAGGGGCCTGCTCTGCGACTTTTTAGGAGTGGACGTGGACGGAACGTCTGTCATCGCCTTGGCCCCACCGTTCACCTCCATAGAGAAGTCCTCACGGCCCTGGCCAGCCGGAGGGGAACGGAGAGCTTCCCACTGAAGCGGCGCTTCCTGCTCTTTCGCCCCCTCTCGTTTCTGCGGTGGACTGTCCCGGGTCTGCGCTGCAGCGTCCCCCACGGGCTCCACTTCCTGGTCGGACTCCACCACGCACGGCGAAGGGGTGCGCAGGAGCTCGGCGGTGTCGCACGGCGAGCAGGAAAGGGCGTTGGGGTCGGCGGCGCCCCCTCCGCCCGGCGGCTCCCCGTCGCCGCTGAGGTCCAGGTCGGCCAATGCCCGGGTCACCATTTCCCCCTCCATGTTCACGTCCAGGTAACAGCTGGCTGAGTCCTCCAGGCGGTCCGGGCCAGAGCCACCGGGACCGGCCCACTTCTCACAGAACCCAGAGGAAGATCTGGTGGGCAGGTGGTGAAACTGGTCTCAGTGTAATATAAAAAACATCCAGAATTATAAGTAGGAGGAAAAAAGATTTTGCACCCAAGAGGGGCAGGTGAAGTAAGACCATCTATTAAGGTTCCTGACCTGCTCTCCAGGGAGATGACCTCGAAGCTGGAGTTCTGCAGGGGAGAGGTGTCTGACCGCTGCTGCTGGTCTTTACCAGGCTGAGATGACCCACGAGGAAGCCGGGCTGCACCCCGTTCATCCAGCGTGGGAGTGCCTGGGGAGGAAAGACTAAAGGTTTTCTCCATCTCTGGAAAAAAACAAACAAAAAAAAAAACGTTTTCTACTGCTCCTTCCCCTGACACAAGAGCACGGAGGGACTTACAGTCTGCGTCCTGCGGCCGGTCCGGGTTCTGGGGAGGAGAGGCCGGTCCGAGTGAGAGTCCCTCGAGGGGCTCCACCAAGGCAAAGGTCTGGAGGAGGGCCTGGGTGGAGTCTCCGTCCTCCAGCACGCTGCTTCCTATAGCCCCCTGGGCTGCCTCCTCCATCAGCTCCGTGGTGTCATCGTTCCTGCACACACAGCCACATTATGAGTAGCTTTGAATGTCCACCATAAGCTGTTACGGAGCTCTCACCGTAGCACTGATAATGAGAAAATAATTTAACTGGTGGACACGTTTAGAAAATTATTTAGTAAAAATATAGATCAAGTACAACAATCTTTAGGTCCTAAAAGAGAGGAATTCTGATCCTTGAACAGAGCATGGAAGGTGGTGCTACTTGGGGGAGGGGGGCGCGGACTTACAGGATGAAGGCTGTGGAGGTGACGGCCGGGGAGGACAGGGTGGAGGGGTTGAAGTCCTGCCTCTCCAGCCTGCTTATCCCTGTGAAGATGCGGCCTCTGCCAGAGGAGCACTTCTCCTGGGCCGCCTGCTGCACCGCGGCCATGTCCCCAGCCAGCAGGTGCGTGGGCTCTGGGGGCCGAGGGGAGAGAGAAACGGGGAGACTTTAAATCGCGTGTGGATAGAATGTTTAATGGATGAGGAAAATAAAACATAAAATTGATCTCCTTAACCAGACAGTGAGCACGAAAAATAAAGTAAATAGAAGTATATGAAAGACACGCTAGTTGGAGGGAAAAATTCAATGGTAGGGCCAACCTTTCCCCTCCAAGCACTTGCCTCTTTCAGACCGCGTGAGGTCAGCACAGTTAGTCCCTGCGGGGGCAGAGTCAGGACTAGCAGGGTCTCTAGGGGCGTCTGAGACAAACAGACATAGAACAATAAGGTTTCCTTATCTTTTATACTGACAATGTCTTTCATACTTCCATATAAATATGCAAAAAGTTAAAGGTAGATGTGTGACAATTAATCTGTATTCTATTAAATAAAATTTTATTTCATTTTAACTATTTTTATTTTTATATAATTTTAATAATTATTGTTTTCTAAATACTTTGTAATTTTATGCTGTTTTACAATCATAGCTCTACTATCTTCAATCATATTTTTTATTTGTTTAAATTTAGATTTTTTTTTTGTATTCTCTGTTATGTGAAGCACATTGAGCTGCACTTGTTGTATGAAATGCGCTATACAAATAAAGATTATTATTATTATTATAATGAGCTGTCAGAACACAGCACTATAGACCACAGTACACACCAACATACTGACCCATGTAGCTGTTTGAGGGGTTGGATGAGGCTGTGTTCAGGAAGCGCCCCACGGGGGCGTGGGGGAAGGGGCTGGCCGTCCTGTCAAGGTCCAGCATCCACTCATAGAACCCGGGCATCAGGAAGGTGACCGTCTGGGGAGACCAGGCAGTATAGAGCAGAAGAAAGAAAGGCCATTCGACTAAATCCATTCCCAGAGTAAAACGTAACCCACACTGCTGTATGTTAGAGAGTCAACAGTGACAATAAATGGAAAGAATAATAATAATAAAAAACAACAACAGCGGGGATAATTCTGAAAACGGACCTTCCCGACCAGCTCAGCTGTGCTGTAGCCAAACAGGCTGAGGGCCAGGTGGTTGTGGAGGCCGTGGATGGAGCCGTCGGGCAGGAGGGTCAGCAGGCCGCTGAGGGGAGCGTACACCCACACGGTGCCCGAGTACACCAGCCCCGAGCCTGGCTGGAGGGCCACACTGTCCTCTTTGACTGGAAGGACAGGGAGTCAGATACTTCTCAACAAGGTGACTTTCGCTGATGTCAGTGTGTGTCTAGATAACCTTCCGTCTGGTGTTATCTAGACAGAGGTTGGGCTACATGGGTAATATTTAAGGAGTAATTAACACTAATCTTCTGACACTGAAAGGAAGTCATGCTACTGACCTGCAAACAGAGTCAGTTTTGGTGTATTCATACAGGTCGTGGCTTACCGGAGGACAGGTCATCCGTCTCACTGCGTAGTGGATTTGAGGCCAAGACTGTGCTGCTCACTGGGGTCGACGAAAAGGGCTCCTGGTCTTGGGTCTCGGTGTCTGTACACTCTGGGCTTTGGGTTGGCCCTGCACAGCTAGTCCGGCTGTTGGGAGGCTGGACGTTCTCACACACCACTGCCCCCTGGAGCTTAATGCTCAGGGGGAGAGAGGTGCCCCCTTTGACCTGACCAGACACTCTCTGGACCCTCAGCACCTGGGGCATGAAGACATTGGGTTGAGCATAGTAAGAGCTTGCAGCTCTCCAGAACCACGTGACATAGGAGAAATCTATCTTGTGTGCCTCTGTTGGCTCAAATACTGTTGTTCAACTGGCTTATCGAAGGGCATATTGGGAGATGTAGTTCTGTAGTGTTTACCTTGGGCAGTGCTTGGTCGTGAAGAGGGATCCGGAGGGAGGGGATCAGCTCCCTCACAGACATCCCTGTCAGGTCCTCTGCATGGTGGTAGCCATGGAGATGGGCGAATGCAGAGTCACAGCTCAGGATGCTGCCCTGGAAACCACAAACAAAACAAAAGACAAAGATAAAGGACTGTGGCCCTTTAAGCCAACAAAAGCAAACCCGACACTAATCTATAAAATGGCATGCAATCTCTCAGCAGGGGGGCTATAATAGCATGAAGCATGGCATACTCACATCCTTCGAGAAGGAAACGTGTGCAGATAACTTCTCCACTCGTTCTATCATGACCTGGCAGTGCTGCTCTCCCTCCCATTCGGGTCTCTGAACCCAAACAGACACTGGCACTTCACCAGACACACTCACTGCATCCAACTGAAAAGAGAGGTAGAGGTGGAAGACTTGCACAAAATTATATTAAGTACTATTATTAAAGAAAACAAAACAAATGTCCCCGAGAGAGAAAGTAAAAAAAATAAAAAAAATGAAGATACATGTTGACAATGTAGTTGTAGTGAAAGAAGACTATTTAACAAAAAAATATAATTATAAGTAATATACAGTAGCCTACCACTTTTCCAGACGCAACAGAAACAGTTCCATCTGGCAGTATACAGTCTTCTCTCAAAGCTTCTTCCAGAACCTGACCGTTTTTCTTCAGAAAACAGAACAGCTTTCTTCCTATCAGCTCCTTGACAGAACACTCAAACAGCTTGCAGGCCTGCTCGTTGGCAACAGAAATCTGCAAAGGGTCAGACACGTATGCATGGCATTTTGTAAATGAGGAAAAACGAAGAGAACAACAAATATGGTTCTCAACCTTGCCTGAAGAAGAGATGTAAATTGATAAATGTGATGGGAAGTATGATAAGAGAGATTAACGGTGCAGGAGTCGTTATATCCATTTCATTATTATACCTCTGTAGTAAAGCGGTCTACAGTCAGGATGGCCTTGTTAGGATTAGGGACAGCCAGGGAACCTGACAGCCTAGACCCTTCACAGACGAGCTGGCTGAGCAGGGCTCTCTTCGTCTCGGAGACAGTGGACAGGTGGGGACGGGTGTCTGTTGGGGTGGTGTGGGACCCATGCAGGCTGGAGATCTGGATGTCTCTCATTGCCACAGAACTAGGTGAGTTTTCAAGCTCACCTGAGAAAGAAATATAGTGATACACATCAACAACAGTCTATTGATAGCCCCCTCTCACCCCTTTTCATAATGGGCCCTTTTAAATTTTGACTATGCATTTACACTCGAGATTGAACGAAAGGCCTAGTCATCAGGGAACCCACCTGTCATTGAACTGGAGTAGTGCAAGTCTTGGCTCTTTTTGTGTTTTGGTCGCCGGGCAGAGGGGAAGGATTTGTTCAGGTCAAAGTCATCATTCAAATGGACGAACTTGTTTTCATCAGGGATCACACAAATAGTATCACCTTTGGCTTTTCCAAAGAGGATTGGGCCCTCACTAAATAAACTACTTTCTGTCCTAACTGGCATTTTACAGATTTAAGTCCGTGTACTGAAGGGATTATCATGGGATTGACTATCCAACGAAGCAAGCAATATAGACACACAATTTAATTTTAGTAATTTGGATGCTGGCATGTAAACTATCCCAAAACGGATTTGTTAGCAAACGTTAGCTAGCGATACCTGTTTTGCTAGCCACCCTAGCAACTTACTTGTTAACATCAAATTAGCTAGGTCATATCAGTAACGTTTAGCACTTGCGACTAACGTTACGTACAATTACGGTAAACAATACAAGCCCTAAGATTAAGCCAACAGTGCAAAAGGCTTGTTGTAGCTCATCATTTTTTTTACGATAAATAACGTTACCACAGTACTATTTAGCGTTACTTCAAGATAAAGCTAGTTTTGTTGTTGTGTCAGATCAGTGTTGTAAGTCCGGTCTTGATTTACTTTTTGAAACGCGGGCTTCAATAAACAAAAAATAGCCAATAAGAGTTTGCTATTTGTAAGTCACTCAGACAAATCCTCCAATCAATGAATTGAATGGGTGGAGCCAGAAAACCGCTATTCTCGCGATTGTAGTACTTCCTATGATGACTTTCGATGAGTGTGATCAACGCGTTTAAAACAGTAACAAGACTTGCCATGAGATATTTATTTGTTTAAATCAAATTACATCAAAATACATGTAAGAATCTATTTGAAAACTCTAGAATAACATTTAATACACTTTCTAGTTCATTCTAAGAGCATTGGATGACTAGAATTTGCTTAACTCAATAATCTACGCTTTTTTTTTTTATCTAAATGGCTCTCTGCCGACAGGCTACATCAATAGACAAATTTAATGGGACAGGTATTACATTATTGAGGGGAAAAAAGTTCAACTACACAAATTAAAGAAGATGACTTAGACCAAGGCTATCCTGAACATAGACCTCATTGTATACCATTAAGGGAAATAGTTAACAGTCAGTACAGATATTTTGAGATATGTTTTAATTTAACCAGGCTGTCTTGGTATTTCCACAACTATAAAGATATGTAATTAAGTACTGAAGAAGTCTACTACATACACTTGTCAGCAGTCAGCTTGCAGGTATAAGGGTTTACACATGTTTTGCCAGGCAGTATTAATATCAATTATTGATTCATCATTTACACTTTACAGACCACGGACACCTGCAGGAACACCATTTTTATTTAATAACCAAAGCTTACTTTTTGTTCCAAACCACCACCCCTTTTCTTGGGAATTGGTTTTGGCTTGACGAAACAATTTTGAGTTCCAGTCTCTCCTCAAAATGCACAGCCTTTTATGCCAATCAACACTTTCATTTGTCCAGACAATTAATTCATGAATCACTGAATTCATGCAGATGTTCATCCATTGCATTGACAATGGTTCAATGGTTTGATGTCAAAGTGTGATGAATCCTTCTGTAAACCAGTAGTATCAGTTAACTAGACTTGCTTGGATATACCACAATGTTCACCCATCGGCTGTACTCATCTTCTCACAGTTGGTTTGGCTTGGATTTGGTGGTAATGTGACATAGAGGCTGTATGCATGCTTTGCCAAGGAACTCAACAAGGAGTGTTGGCTGTTTTTCCAAAACAGACGAGCTGAGCAGAACACACACACGCAGTGTACACATTCACACACGGTCACACACTCACAGACACACACAGGGAAGGTTGGGCACACACGTCAGGTGCCATGGCTCTTTGCCTCTAGCTTTCCACATCTCTGAATCAGAGTTGTCAAGAGCGCTCCGTCCTAATTGTGGTAGTCCTTCTTACTATGCGGGCGGTTGCCCAATATGTGATCCATTTCAGTAGCGATGGCAGGTGTCATCTTTGGAATGACCTTAAGCAAAACAAGTACGAATATATAAATATAGCATAAAACATTAGAGTATACCTTTGAGAACATTAATATCTATCAACACTATCAAATACCAAGAAATGAAGGTAAACCACGACCATATATGGGCATTATTATGGCGTTATTATGTGCCTGTATTACCTGCATGGCCCCGAGGTTCTCGGTTAGCTGTGCAGGGTTGGAGGTTCCTAGCAACACTGAGCTCACTCCCTCGTTCCTCAGGCACCAGGCTGAACAGGGAGAGCAGGAGTTTACAGAGGGCATTGTAGGCATTTACGTTACAGTGTAAGAGAGGATTGTCACAACAGTTTCTGCGTCGGTGACATTGAGATATTTGCTGATGTTGTGTTGCAGTGGATTGAGTTGGTTTTGAATTGTTGCTTTGTGGGGCTTACCAATGGCTAACTGTGGCAGCGTACAGCTCAACTTCTCAGCAATGTGGGTCAGTTCCTTTAGCTTGGCTTGTTGCTTTCGTCCATCTTCACTCACTATCTTGTCCTTCAGCCACTGGTATGGCTAGAGAAAACCAAAAGTCAGATGATAAAAATCTGAACTATGGTTTATATTTGAACAAAGAAAACCTCACCACCCACCTCGCTTCCCAAAACAACAAACCAATAAAGAGAAACATATGACTGGGCAATTAAAAACACTTACCTTCATTGCAGCCCTGGAGGATTCTGGAACGCCATTTTCATACTTCCCAGTGATGATTCCGCAGGCAAGAGGTGACCAGGAGACCACTCCCACACCTGCAAACAGGAAAGCTGTATTAATTCTATCCCATCACAATTCATAAGGTAAACTTTGAAAGGGTCTTTAATGGTGTAGGGAAACCAATCCTCAAACCATCCCCCTCATTCCAGAGAATCAAAGCATGGTCTCTCAACACAAAGGGTCATAAAATCTTAACTCTATTCCAGCAATTCCAACTGCTACTTTAAGGATTTATGAATTGGGATTAAGAAACTGTCGCAAAGGAACAATCAATTAAATTATTGAACATTGACAACGAGAAGAAATTGTAACATCAATTGTTTGTATTTTGTAATAATTATATATTTTGTATTGTTTTACTAAGCTAACTAACATAATTAGCCTAGTCATGTTTGGTATCCAAATGTCCACCATGATATTTTGTAAACTTTGCAAATGTTTATATAGAACATATTCTTAGCATACAGGTATAAATAGAAAGAAAATGATTTGAGCTAATCAAGCTGAAAACCCTTATCTCATACAGTGAGATAATTTACACCTCTAGTCCCTGACCAGTGGCCAATCAGGTGACCTCAGCCACCTTTTGGAAACCCCCTCTCAAACTATCTCAAATAGAGTTCTCCTCCAGGGAACCTGGCTTTTTAAGATCCGCACGTAACCTGGGAAGGCCGCCCTGCGTTACACGGGTTGATAAAAATTGCACCCAACCTTATTCCTTGACCACGTGTCTGCAAGCAACTCTTTGGACAAAGGATTTTAGGCCTTTTCCTCACTACAAGGCCGGAAAACCTTGCACACTTTCAAACTGAACCAGCGCACAATTAACACGTCAAAGAAGACCAAAAACCCACGTTGCTTTTCCATGTTTATTCAAACAAGGAACTAACTTCCAGAACTTTACCAAAGGAACCACGGACTTCTCAAATTGGCTCCAGCCGCAACAGCAAGCTAATAAGACCAATCCTTGTGCCACAGCTCCGCCTTTCTTCTCACAGTAACGTAACCCATGCTTCATACGTTGAGTGTTGGATGCTAAAGCTTAGACAATTTCTGATGTGTTATGCTTACCATAATTTATCAATATTTGAACTGTTATACTGTGTATGTTTAGCTACTAACCACTTTAGTTTATTAATGTCATCATTTAGTCATTCTTTGTAGTACTGTAATTTTCATGTGTTTTAGACTAGTAAATAAATAGAATTGCTTTGCAACCAATCCCAGCTGTGTCATATCTTCGTTTCCATACAATCATTTATTCTCGTAACTTAGAACGTCACTACTTCAGAATTGAGATTAAAACTTCAACTAGGCCTACTTATTAAATTAATGCCAAATCAGACCTGGTTTCCCATCGAGCCATGCAATAAGCTAAAATCTTTGGGTGGTGCCCCCTTAATTATTTAATATCAAATTGATCGATTATAATATTAATTTATGAATTAATTGATAATCTACAAAATTGATAAAGAGTAGTTTACACATAAGTAGTGAACCAGAAACCCTACAATGGTAATTTAATGTTCAGATCAGAGAGGCACTTGCCGATCTTATGGTAGAGCTCGGGCAGCTGCGTCTCCACCTTGTCCCTCTGGAAGAAGTGGTACTCCGCCTGCTCGCACACCGGCGGGATCATGTTGAACTGCCGGGCCACGGAGTACGCTTCCTGAAAGGGCACAGCGTGAGGGGGGCCAAAGGAAGGAGGGGGAAGAAGTGGAGCACAAGTAAATAGGAGCGACGGGAAAAGCCAACACACTCAATGCCCTCCGACACATTTCACCCTTTCAAACTTCCGAATGATCTGCCCACGTTCAAAAAGGCCAAGTTCATGACGAGCATTGCCAACATTACACTGGACTTGAACTTTTCTGACCTCCCTCACATTTTCATATTGATTACGCTGTTCCTTGATTGAATAGAAACAACTGTGAGCAAAGAACTTGGCCTTGATATAGCCTCTGGCTGAGGTGAAGTCACACATGAGTGAGGTTTATGGACTTAGTTTGACAGTGGAGTGTGTTGGGGTTGTAAGGACGATCACTCACCATAATTTCCATGGCAGACCATCGGGATGTCCCCCAGTACATGGACATGCCCTGGTTGATCACGTGTGTCATTGCCCTCACTATCTCTGTTGGGGCATAAAAACACCAAATTGTTAGAGATTTTATTGTTCTGAACAGTGTCAACAAGGCAACAGCAGAGGGCATTGCTGCTTCTTTTTTTAAATGTTACTGTGCCGAAGAGCTTGACTCTTCATATTTACAGTAATTGTGGGTAATTGTTTTGCCTGATGTAAGTTACAGAGGCATCTTTCACCGATGCCATAAAAAATAAATGAAGAGTTTGTTTTTTGTCCAATTCTGTCTCTGCAGAAGAATAGTGAAACACCAAGCGCCACAAAAGACCCCATTTAGAGTCTATTTAAAAGTAAGCCTCCGGCTACAGTGGCAAAATCAACACAACAATAACAAAATGGAAAGGGGTGAAATGAACTAAGCACTGAGCGTGCGAGGTGGCCTTTCACAGCTCGAGTTGTCCGAGTCGTGTTATTCCGTACGGAAAAAATAACGCTGCAGGGTACATCTGACCAGAGTCTGTGAACCTGGATGGCCAGTGTAGGCTGCATCACTAGCGCTCTGAGAAACGAAAAGGATTCGAGTCCCTGGCGTTGGTCCTTTGTGTGACTGGGTGTATTTGTGCCCGGGGCAACAGCAGGGGAGCAGGGTTGGAAAGGCACCAGAAGTTCAGAAGGGGCTAAGTGGGTATGGAGCCATGAATGGCCATGGAGCCACAGGTCTAAAGGACCAAGGCACCTTAACCTCACCAACAGAGCAAGCATTGTGGAAGAGGGTAGCAGTGCCCACGAATATTTTACTAAAAACGTTTTACATTGCTTATTCCCCCCAAAAAACTTTCAATTATCTAACCAATCATCCACTGTCTTACAATCTACATAATGGACTCTCATAAGCCTGATTACAGCTACGAGACGGTAGAGATCATGAGATTGCTTACCCTTCTTTTGCACTGATTGCTTTTGTTTTTTCCGTGGCTCACTGAAGCGTCTGGCAGATAAGTGAAATATAAATGGCACCCTCAAACAAGGTAAAGCAGGCAAGGAGACACGGAGAAGCCTACAGCCGTGGTTAATGAAAAACAAAAAGTTTCCTTTCATCAGTTCCGCCCTCTCCATAGCAGAGTAGCTGTGAAAGAGAGAGTGAGTGTGTGTGGGTGAGGCAGGTGGGAGGCGGGGAAGCACAACAATAGACTACATCTGTTCTGGGAGGGAGGGAGAGTGGGAGCCAGAGGAAGGCAAGACATTGAGAAACACTCATTGCCTAGTAGATTCGATTAAGGCATGGACAAGGTTTTTTTTTCTTTTACCTGGAGGTGGGTCCTTAGACACAATCACAGCCATCTAAACCTTCTGTACCACAAGCCCTGTCGTAAACTCTTCCGCCCCTTAGGTACTAATGCCTCGGTGAGCCATTACTTTCCCGACAGCAGATGTGACAGGGGCAGATCCCGGGGCAGATCCCAGGTCAGCAGACCAATCTCACGCTCTTCCCTCATGTGGGCAGACCCAACCTGTACTGAGAGGAGACAGGGTTTGGTGCAGTGTGTGTGTGGGTTTCTCCCTGCTCGCAGAGTGTTTGTGTGCCTACTTGTGTGTGTGTGTGTGTGCGCGTGTGTGTGTGTGTGTGTGTGTGTGTGTGTGTCCCTATATATCCTGATTGGCTCTCTGAAAGGGAACACATCTGCTGGCGTTACAGACTTTTCTTTGCAAAGCCTTTGTGAAAACAAGCCCGCCCTTGAGATTTTCGTGAACACCGACACCACAGAGGAACGCCGAGGGAAGCCAAGGACTTGGGGAATGAATGAATGGATTCACACAAAAGCTCGACGGAAGCACGCTGCACAAGCGGTGACAGCCACCCGGCAATTTGTGTAGGCAGAGGACGTTTACCATATATACGATATATACTGTACATAATGCATCCTCACTCCTACTCTCGCCATGTGCCCATCGACGTGGCTCCTGTCTGTATTTTTGTCTCTCTGGATGAACGTACAACGCGGGGATCGGGTTGGCAGGATCACGTCTGTTTAAGAAGTGGCTCGTGAGATAGAAGGAGCTGGGTTTGTGACAATACGGCTTGATCTGCTCCGCCCAGGCAATCAGGGAGCTGCAGGGAGGACTAAAAAACCCAGATTATGGATATAAGAGGCTCTGCCAGTCAGCTGTTTGGTCTGCTCTTACTCCTCTATTATTTTTTCCATTTCCATATTTGAAGAGAGTCTTTTTTGGTATTAGTGACTCGGGGGAAAGCGTTTACGGCTTGTGGTATAAAAAAAAAAAAAGGCCATGGTGTTCTTATCTTGACACCAGCCACAGCCTCCTCCCAAGACAGCCATCCACCGTGCCTTTTCCCCTTAAACAGTCTGATAATAATGCAGACGGCTTGCTAGGGAATAAGCTGACCCTTCAAGGCCCCGCCCGGGGCCAAACCCATGCTGTTTCCTCACTGTAATTGACAGCTGCACCCAAACATGACCACGGGGAGTCCGGGGGAAAGATAGGCCCTAATCTGGTCCGGGGACTGTTGGGTATTCCTGTCACGGCGTGGTGTGACTGCCCGGCCCCCCCGCGGTACTGAACGGGAACGGCAGGGCCGCGCTGACGGGGCGAGGAAGAGGAGGGTGAGAGGGGCGGGGAGGGTTGGGAGAGCAACAGAAAGAGACCGTTTTGGCCGGCGCCGTCACTCCCATCGCGCCGGAGGGGGGCGATGCGATTGGGCTCACAAGCCCCACGGAAAGACCACGGTCAAATCACCACACACACCACACACACACACACACACACACACACACACACACACACACACACACACACACACGCACACACACACGAAGCAGAGCAACGATAAGCTGAAACGTCACGGTCTGTCATTCCCAGCATTGCTCTGTACCACCTAAAGATGTACTTGACATTTCATGCGGAAGTCGACCCCATCAAACACACACACACACACACACACACAAGTGGACACACGCACACACAGCTGGTGGTTTAGATACGGTGCTAGGGCATTAGTGTTTCTGCATGATCAATGAGATCCTCTTGAATGTGTTGGAGAAGCTGGCCACTGGGTGGGTGTGATGGAGAGCTTTAATTCAGCTCATCTTATCAGTGCATCGACGCTTGTTTGTTTGCGTGCGCTCTCTCTCTCTCTCTCTCTCTCTCTCTCGCCCCTCCTCTCCTCTCTTCTCCTCTCCGGCGGGTAAAAGAGATTGACCTTCTCCACGCTTGTATGGCGACGGCCTTATGATGAATCAGGGGGGTGTAAAGGAATCCTTATGATGATTCATAAACTGACTGAATGGACGTTACAGGAACGACTAGGGATGCACACATTGTTTTCCCCACCGATTCCTTCTGGCTTTCCGACTTTCTACACGCTCACAACACCTTGTCATTGCCTGTGCACGTCTAGTATGTAGTGTGTCTGTCTTGTCATAGATACATTCCCAATCAAATTCGTCAGTCAAAATATCAAGTCTCCCGTGTCATTCTGTCCATCAGCCCTCATCAGACTCTGATTGGTTGTGAGGCGCTCCGTCCCCCGAGACAGCAGCCTATCAACAGGTCTTGTGGTTCCGCCCCGCGGGGCCGGAGTGTCACTCATCTCCATCCCCAGTGACAGCCGCGGTCTGTCCACAGTAAGTAGAACAGATCGGCCCCCTGCTGCACCTCGCCGGGGCCAGCGCCAGAGCTCTGGGAGCCCTGTGGGACGCCGTGGGTGCTCTACCCAGCACCCCCACATAGAACGGAAGGACAGAGAGATGAAGAGAGAGAGAGAGAGGGAGAAAGAGAGAGAGAATGAAAGATACAAAGATGAGATACAAAGAAACAAGCTGCCAGGAAAGATGAAAAACGAGGGAGTGTGGACATGCCGAGAGAAAGAAAAGAGAGAGAGAGAGAGAGAGAGAGAGAGAGAGAGAGAGAGAGAGAGAGAGAGAGAGAGAGAGAGAGAGAGAGAGAGAGAGAGAGAGAGAGAGAGAGAGAGAGAGAGAGAGAGAGCGTGGACACAGTCTGTCAACTGAAAATGAACTAGCCCCTAGTTTTAGGAAGAGGCATGGCTAGCTGGATGGGCAGGTAGACACTCACAGGTCCCAGTGACATAGAGAGAGAGAGAGAGAAAAGGAAAGAGAAAGAGAGAGAGAGAGAGAGAGAGAGAGAGAGAGAGAGAGAGAGAGAGAGAGAGAGAGAGAGAGAGAGAGAGAGAGAGAGAGAGAGAGAGAGAAAAGGAAAGAGAGAGAGGGTGAAAAGGAAAAAGAGAGAGAGAGAAAAGGAAAGAGAGAGGGAGAGAAAAGGAAAGAGAGAGGGAGGGAGAGAGGGTGGAGAGAGAGCGAAAGAGCACGAGAGAGAAGGTGGAGAGAGAGAGAGACAAGGAGAGTGCGCGAGATAGAAGGTAGAGAGAGAGAGAGAGAGAGAAGGTGGGCGGTAAGCGCCGGTGAGCTCCATTGTCAGGCAGAGGAAACGCTCCGAAAGTGCGGGTGCACTCTGTGAGAGTACATGCCCTGGAGCGTACGTGGGCTGTGTTTGGTAAGCCAAAGGTCACGAGTCCAACGAGGCTACTCATCCCCCCTCGTCCCCTGTCAACCAACCAGGCAGTAACAACACCCCCCCCCCACCCCACCCCCCCATTCACACACACCTCCTCCCCACCTCATCCAGCTGCCCCTGAGGCTGGTCCGGCTCCCGTTGCTTACTCACCCTCCATGGGAGTGTTGCTGTCTGGCCGGTTGGCAAACACCACGTCCACGTACTCCAGCTGCATCCTCTGGAGAGACCCCCGCAGACCTGGAGGCAGAGGAGAGAAGGGGGGAGAAACCGAGGGAAGGAAGGAGGGAAGGAGGTAGGGAGGGTGGCAGCGAGGGAGGTTGGGTTGAAAGGAGGGGGTTTGGATGGGCAGGTGGGAGGGAGGGAGCAGAGATGAAGGGAGCGGACACAAAAACGACAGCACCTCATTTGGTGTGTTAGGATCCATTATGTAAGTGGATTTAAGGTAGCTGCCTAGTGACTGCAGAAGAGCTTAAAACTATTTCGGGGGGGAGTGTGAGGAGGTTGGGGGGGGGGGGGGGGGTGACAGAACCAAAGGACGATCGAGGACAGGGGGAAGCCAGTATCTCTCTCTGCCTCTCCAGAGACTTCCGTGAGCCTGTCAGACTCCCCAAAGTGAGGCGAGAGACACGGAGGTGTGGAGAGGAAGAGGAGCGAGGCATGAGACGGGAGGGATGAACGGAGCGCCGTCCGCCCGATCCCCTCCCGATTCACCAACAGCCTGGCAGGGGCAGACGGAGACCCACGAACGAGGACGAGAGGAAAATAAAGACAGAGACGAGACGCGCGAACGTGCGTGTGGCAATATGTGTCTGTGTGTCTAAAGACACGGAGTGTGTGTGTGTGACGTGCCTCCCTGTGCGCACGCGGGGTGATTCAGCGGAGGGGGAGTCATGGGGAGCCCCTCCCCCGTCGCCGGTCGGCTATCTTAAGTCCCCCGTTAATACCACCCCTGTCATCTGCGGCGCTAATCCCAGGGACACTTATTAACGACGCCGTCATCCGAGCCCGCCCCACCGTGACTCGCTCTTTCCTCCGTCTGGTGGATTAGCTCGTTAAGAGCCTCCGAAGTTGCTCTATTTGTGGGACGTCGCTGGCGGGAAAGGGAACACTGCGGAGGCTTTCTCTGGGTTTTTGGGAAGCAGAGCAGTCGTTAAGGTGACGCGTGGGCTTGTTTGAAAGTTGCCGAGAAGTATGCAGGTTCCAAAGTGGGTTCCTTCGAGGTGCACGCGTGTTGCATTTTTGAAACGCCAAAGAGGTCCTTATGAGTCTTGTCAGGAGTTGTTTTTTGTTTATTCAAAAGTCGGAACACCCACAGATCAACTATGACAGAGAGGCTGTCAACAAGAGCCACTGCGTCAATCAGATGCTTCATCGATTGGCTGGTGGCTAGACGCGCAGCCAGTGGCGACGGAGACCTTGTCAAAACGAGTTTCTCTCCGCCAATCGACAGGCTCCATTTATTAACCTCTCGGTGACATGCGCCCCCCACCAGTGCTGTGAGGGACGTCGCCGCATCTCACGGAGCTGTCATTTATCCTCCGGACAGGACAGCGGGGCGCAGCTAATTGGCAATGTCCTCTTCCATGGTTCTACCGGGACAAACATGTTATGCAATTTTCAGCAGCGAAACTCCCCTGCATTCCACCTCTGGCTTGTCTCTAAAGCTGAGCAGGGTCGGTCCTGGTTCTCCCTTGGATGAGAGACCAGTTGCTGCCTGGAAGTGGTGCTGGCTGACCAGTAAGGGTCACTCTACCCTGTGGTCTGTGGTAGCCCAATGCCCCAAGACAGTGACAGGGGCAAAATGGCTGCCGTGGCATCACCCAGGTGGGTGCTACACATTGGGGACCAAAATGAGCCCACCCCTAGAGTGGAAAGCACTTTGGGTGTCTTGAAAAGCACTACATCAAATGCAAGAAATGAATGTTCTCGAGGGGTGGGAAGGCTACTGCGTCACGGAGTGGATTCACAGGACCTGATCTCTTTATTCTTTGCACCTGTTTTCTGTTAGTCTCGTTAGGTCTCCCTTTGTTCACTGGGGATTGGCTTGCCCTTGTGTTGTATTTAGGCCCTGCCTGGGTTTAGTCCTTTGTCTCAGCATTGTTTTCTGTTAGTCTCGTTAGGTCTCCCTTTGTTCACTGGGGATTGGCTTGCCCTTGTGTTGTATTTAGGCCCTGCCTGGGTTTAGTCCTTTGTCTCAGCATTGTTTTCTGTTAGTCTCGTTAGGTCTCCCTTTGTTCATTGGGTATTGGCTTGCCTTTGTGTTGTATTTAAGCCCTGCCTGGGTTTAGTCCTTTGTCTCAGCATTGTTTTTTGTCGCTGGTCAAAATGACATTCGCCTCCGATGTCTGTGTTTGGGTCCCGGTCCCTTGCTAGCCGGTGACACGCTGTGCATGCTGATAACTTCCGAGAGCGCTGAGTCACTGCTAGAGGTGCACTGCGCTGCGGTGGACCCTCTCCTGTTAGATGGAAAACGGGCAGCCCGTGCAGACTAAGCTTGAGTGGCACCGAGTTTAAGGTAAGCTACAGCTGTCGTCGCCCAAACCCCCCCCCCCCCCCCCCCCTCCTCCCCCCCTGACAAAGTAGCAGTCGACGGGAACTGCTTAAAGCTAACCAGGGCTATTGAAAGTAAGATGATGAAAAGAGGAAGCGATTGATTTGAGATAATTACTGCGCTGACGATCAGGAAAGGAGTCCAGGGCTTACACGAGGCCTTTGGCTGTCTAGGCGTGTCACTGCCCTTTCTCACCACAACAGCAGTCACTGAATAACACACAACTGACATGTAACACAAGAGGCAAAGGCTCCGAAAGAGATAAAAAGGCGCCCTTTCACAACAATTCCAAAATAAACACCCCGGAGGGAGGAGCGCTGGCACAACGGACACACACGCGTGTTCACGGAGGAGACAACACTCCGTGGTGAAGGATGATACAGTGGGACGTGGTTCCGTCTCGGAGGCCAGGGGTTCAGCAGGGAACCCACAGAGACATGAGTCCTGGGGGGGTGAGAGGGAGTGGGAACAAAGAGATGAAACGAAGGGGATCACGGGAGGGCCTCGGGTCAAGGAAGGATGGGGTGATGCAAAGGACGAGAAGGAGGAGGAGGGGGAGGAGGAGGAGGAGGTGGATGAAGCACAGTACCTTCAATGATGTGCTTTCTGTTGAGGCCCCTCTCGGTCTCAGCTCTGAAAAGAGGGAACACGCGCATCACACACACACACACACGCACGCAGACACACACACACACACACACGAAGACACACACACACACACACACACACACACACACACGTTGGAGTCACATCAGATCATTGGACATGCCGTGCCAGCCGCGCTACAAGCAGTCAACAAACCGCTGAACAGAGCGGGACAGAGGCGCACGCGTTCCCCCGGCAGGGAGAGAAACAAAGTGTGCCGTCTGTGGCTCAGCGAGTGAATACAATGTCCCCGAAACGTGTCGGTCTGCCTCTCTCCTTCCCCCAGCAATCTGTCCTCTCCCGGTGCCACATAATGCACAACGCCACAATTATCTTCTGGAACATCTCTCCAGTGCAGACTGCCTAGTCCCTCCACCTCCCCTCACACTCCGCTTGCCTCCCAATTCCCCATCGCTGAGCTGTGCTCTCTCTCTCTCTCTCTGTATCGCTCTCTCTCTCTCTCTCTCTCTCTCTCTCTCTCTCTCTCTCTCTCCATCTCTCTCACACACACACATCTTTCTCTCTCTCTCTCTCTCTCTCTCTCTCTCTCTCTCTCTCTCTCTCTCTCCCTCTCCCTCTCTCTCCCTCTCTATCTGCTCTTTGTTTGACTCTTCCGTTCCCCCTCCGTCGTGTCCCAGCTCCATGCCTGTCGGATGTTCCGAGTGTGCGGGGAAAGTCGCACTGGGGGCTGACGCAGGCCCCTCTGTTCTCTGTGTTATCCTCTCCCCCAGCTGTGTCTGTCTGAGTGTGTTTGTGTGTGAATGAAAGAGTGCCAGAAGGCGAGGGAGGAAGTAGGGATGTTTGTGTGTGGTGTGTGTGTGTGTGTGTGTGTGTGTGTGTGTGTGTGTGTGTGTGTGTGAGCGTGTGTGTTTACAGTGTGTATCCACTCTGCCAGCCTTCCGGGCCCTACAGCAGTGGGCCAGTGGGTAATCAGTCTGTAAGCCGCACCAGCCCAAAGAGACCTCCGGGCGCACCTGGGCACCGCGTCTCTTCCTAATGCTTTCGTGTGAGATCGCGGGGTTTAATGGCTACGATCC